>JACEFZ010025405.1:5000-156516 GCA_014155875.1 Cepaea nemoralis
TGTGGTGATAAATGTTGTTAGTGTGGTGATAACTGTTGTTAGTGTGGTGATAAATGTTGTTAGTGTGGTGATAAATGTTGTTAGTGTGGTGATAAATGTTGTTAGTGTGGTGATAAATGTTGTTAGTGTGGTGATAAATGTTGTTAGTGTGGTGATAAATGTTGTTAGTGTGGTGATAATTGTTGTTAGTGTGGTGATAACTGTTGTTAGTGTGGGATAAATGTTGTTAGTGTGGTGATAAATGTTGTTAGTGTGGTGATAAATGTTGTTAGTGTGGTGATAAATGTTGTTAGTGTGGTGATAATTGTTGTTAGTGTGGTGATAACTGTTGTTAGTGTGGTGATAAATGTTGTTAGTGTGGTGATAAATGTTGTTAGTGTGGTGATAAATGTTGTTAGTGTCGTGATAACTGTTGTTAGTGTGGTGATAACTGTTGTTAGCGTGGTGATAAATGTTGTTAGTGTGGTGATAAATGTTGTTAGTGTGGTGATAAATGTTGTTAGTGTGGTGATAAATGTGTTAGTGTGGTGATAAATGTGTTAGTGTGGTGATAAATGTTGTTAGTGTAGTGATAAATGTTGTTAGTATGGTGATAATTGTTGTTAGTGTGGTGATAACTGTTGTTAGTGTATTGATAAATGTTGTTAGTGTGGTGATAACTGTTGTTAGTGAGGTGATAACTATTGTTAATGTGGTGATAACTGTTGTTGGTGTGGCGATATATGTTTTTGGTGTGGTGATAAATGTTGTTAGTGTGGTGATAAATGTTGTTAGTGTGGTGATAACTGTTGTTAGTGAGGTGATAACTATTGTTAATGTGGTGATAACTGTTGTTGGTGTGGCGATATATGTTTTTGGTGTGGTGATAATTGAAAATTCTTGAAAAAATATTACGAACTACTTTAGAACCCCAGCTAAGCGAAAAGCAGCTTGGATTTAGGAAAAACAAAGGATGCACAGACGCCATTTTTGCTCTTAGACAACTTATAGAAAAATCAATTGAATTCAATGAAACACTCTACTTAGCCTTTGTCGACCAAGAAAAGGCATTTGATAGGGTAGATAGAAACAAGCTGTGGGAAATCCTTAAACAATATGGAGTGAGTACACATCTAACAAACCTATGTAGAAGTTTATACAACAACAGTGAATGCATAGTGAGAGCAACTGGAGGACACTCAGAACCCTTCACCATAAGATCTGGAGTGCGACAAGGTTGTGTCCTGTCCCCTCTCTTGTTCATAACATATATAGACAACATATGTAAAGAAACCAGCCAAGCAGAGACAGCAAGAATACCGCTTGACGAGAACACAGAAGAAGAACCATCTGCAAATCTAACCATTAGAGAACTCCTGTTTGCGGACGACCAAGCACTAATAGCAAAATCAGAAGCTGAATTACAAGACCACATGAATAGTCTAAACGAAATGTGTAGGGAACATAACATGAAAATTAGAACAAGCAAAACAGAGGTAATGACTATAACTAAAGAAGAACAAACAGCAACAATTCACCTAAACGAACATCCCTTGAAACAAGTAAAGAGCTTCAAGTACCTAGGAAGTATAATATCATCAAATGGCAGATCAGAAGACGAGATCGAAAATAGGTGCAATAAGGCAAATCAACTCATTGGACAAATGGCACCAATACTAAAGAACAAACATGTATCAATAACTACTAAGAAAGCACTTTACAACACAATCTTCCTACCAACTCTGTGCTACCAATGCCAAACCTGGACAATGACAGAAAAAGAGAAAAGAAAAATCACAACAACAGAAATGAGGTTCCTGAGAAGAATACTCAACGTATCAAGAAGAGATAAGATCAGAAATGAAGAAATCAGGACTAAAGTGGGGGTTAAAGCTGCTCTAGATTTTATTAGAAAGCAGCAAGTCAAATGGTTTGGCCATGCAAGTAGGCTACCAGTCAACAGCATGCCACAACAAGCAATAATGTACAGATCAGATGGAAACAGAGGAAGAGGCCGACCACGTAAACGTTGGACGGAGGGAATAACAGAATCCATGGGAATGTCGATATACGAAGCCCATAACCGGGCACTCTCACGAAGTTTATACTTCACCTCGACACTGCAAGGTACAAGAGGAACATGATGAGATGAGAGATGTGATGAGATAATTGTTGTTGTGGTGATAACTGACCGCTGGGTTATTTCAACTATAATAAGCAAACCACGCTACCCAAGAGTTAGCCGACAGTCTCTTTAAATTGTGGCTTGTGATATTGATGTCTAATGGGATGGTCCCGATAAAAGAGAACGGAATTCACTTGACACGACTAGACAAGACAAGACAACACTTAATAGACTAGACAAGATTACTAGACTAGACAGTATTAGACTAGACTAGACAGGACTAGACTAGACTAAACTAGACTAGACTAGAAAGACTAGACTAGACTAGATTAGATTAAACTAGATTAGATTAGACAAGACTAAACTAGACTAGACTAGAAAAGACAAGACTCGAAAAGACAAGACACGACTAGATAAGTCAAGACAGGACATAGTCTGTTCCTCCGGAAACCAGAAGAATGCAGTCTGCAGATGACATTCACACAGAGAGCTTTCGATTCGGACTTTCCACGTAATGGATTTGCTATCCAAGCAATATTCCAATTCGTGCCACTAGGACACTTTTCCCACATTTTATGAAGCCCACACAGTGAGCTTTCGATTCGGACTTTCCACGTAATGGATTTGCTATCCAAGCAATATTCCATTTTGTGCCTCTGCGACGCTTTTGTAACCGCCATACCTGTGGTATGAAGTGTGGCAGTCTAAGTACTTCTTCGTGCGCCTTTAGACGTCAACCTGAATGTAGTTAAAGTAAGCTGCAGTCAACTTGAGCTTGTTGATATCTCCATAGAGCTTGTCCTCAAGTGAAGCAGGTGTGGGCCAAAATATCTTTCTCTGTTCTGCATATATAGGGCCCTCCTGCAGCAAATGTTTAGCTGTCATTTTACCAGTTCCACAATTACACTCATCGACATCTCCTATCTTTAGTTTATTGAACAAGTGGTATTTCAGCCTGTTATGTCCTGTGCGGAGTCTGAAGATTGCTACTTGTTCTCTTTGGTCGAGTTTGTAATATGCATCATATTTCTGGTGGCCTGGATGCTCTGATTCCCATTTGGTTCTATAAGTGCTTTTTATAAACCTTTTTGCCTCATTATAAGCTATGTATATGTCAGGCTGTGGTAATCGTCCACCCTGTTTTGCTAGTCTGTCAGCCTCTTCATTTCCAGGTATACTGCAATGTGGTGGGATCCACTGTATTACAACTTTTTTGGATTTCTGGCATAGACCATGGTGTGCTGCTCTTAGGTCAGCTAGTTATTTGCTGTTTTTACTCTTCAGTATTGAGACAGCTGACTTTGCTTCTGTGAAGATAGCTATTTGCTTCTCTTTATTTTCCTCCTTCAAGAGCATTCCTGCTGCAGTTTTCAAAGCCTCTCTACCTCCGCTTTGAAGTTACTTGAAAATTGTCCAGTTGCCACTGACTGTGTTTTTTTTTCCCACTCCATTTTTTTAAAAATTCCTCCTCCATTTTCTATTGAATTTTAGCCTGATCCGTCTGTATATGCATGGGTCCTTCTTCTTCTTCTGCGTTCATCCGGAGTTTTTTTTTTCGGACGTGTTTGCGTAGTGCCTGTTTACAGCAGAGCTGCGTTCTTGCTCCGTTAGCCAACACATCCGACTTCTGCGGGCATTTGTTGACCGGGTTAACCTTCCCTGGGTTTCTTAGGACGTTAGACTCTCACTGTTGTGGTGTTATCTCCCATCCCAGCTGGCCCATATAGAACAGCCAAAGACATTCTGGTCAGCCCTCAGGGGAAGGCAGGGGCAGACCATAGGCATTCCCCGCCATCCAAGGAGGCTTCCATAATTGCAGAGGCAACACACAGCGCTCTGGTACTGGGCTCACCCAAGGAATCGTCACGTCCTGCACATGGCTGCTTAGCCTCACTTCCGTATATTGGGCCTTCCGTTCACCATAGGCTGTTCTTCCGGAAGCCAGAAGAATGCAGTCTGCAGATGACATCCACATAGTGAGCTTTCGATTCGGACTTTCCACGTAATGGATTTGCTATCCGGGCAATATTCCATTTTGTGCCAGTAGGACACTTTTTCCACCTTTTAGGAAGCCCTCACAGTGAGCTTTCGATTCGGACTTTCCAGCAAGCAATATCCCTTGTCATGCCTCTGAGAGGCTTGTGTAACCGACATGCCTGTGGTATGAAGTGAGGCAGTTTAAATACTTCTTCATGCACCTTTAAATGTCAACTTGAATGTAGTCAAAGTAAGCTGCAGTCAACTTGAGCTTGTTGATATCTCCATAGAGCTTATCCTCAAATTAAGCAGGTGTGGGCCAGAATATCTTTCTCTGTTCTGCATATTTTGGGCATTCTTGCAGCTGTCATTTTACCAGTTCCAAAATTACATTCATCGGTATCTCCTATCTTTAGTTTATTGAACAAGTGGTATTTCAGCCTGTTATGTCCTGTGCGGAGTCTGAAGATTGCTACTTGTTCTCTTTGGTCGAGTTTGTAATATGCATCATCCTTTTGGTGGCCTGGATGCTCTGATTCCTATTTGGCTCTATAGGTGCTTTTTATAAACCTCTTTGCCTCATTATAGATTATGTCTATGTCAGGCTGTGGTAGTCGTCCACCCTCTTTTGCTAGTCTGTCAGTCTCTTCATTTCCAGGTATACTGCAATGTGATGGGATCCACTGTATTACAACTTTTTTGGATTTCAGTCATGGACCATGGAGTGCTGCTCTTAGGTCAGCTTGTTCTGTGCTGTTTTTGCTCTTCAGTATTGAGACAGCTGACTTTGCATCTGTGAAGATAGCTATTTGTTTCTCTTTATTTTCCTCCATCAAGAGCATTTCTGCTGCAATTTTCAAAGCCTCTACCTCCGCTTTGAAGTTACTTGAGAATTTTCCAGTTGCCACCGACTGTGTTTTTTTCACTCAATTTTTTAAATTTGGGAGAATTCCTCCTCCTCCATTTTCTATTGAATTTTTGGCTGATCCAGCTGTATATGCATGGGTCCAATTGCTGCTTGGGTAATGTTCTTTTATATAATTTAGGGTTATTTTTCTTCTTTCGGTTTTATTCTGAGTGTTCTTTTTCTCAATACCAGGAATGTTTTCTATCATCTCAGTCAGTTGCTGCTTGTCAGAGTCTAAAGTGTTGCCATCGGAGATGCAGGTACATCGTTACGCCCGCCAGGCGAATAGGCTCTAGCAGGGATGCCGCAACATCGTTACGCCCGCCAGGCGAGTATTAGTTACCTGCCTGCGAGGTTGCTGGCTGACGAGACAGCCAGCGGTCAGGCAAGGACAAAGCAAGACGCACGCTGACCTCGTGAAGCCACGTCAGGAGGGAAGGCGCGTTGCGAAAGATAGCCAGACAGCTGAGGGTACTCGGACCGACAGGACGTATGAGAGTGAGAAAGGCTTTGTGTAGTTCTGTGCCCGAAAGTCGAGTGCCTGTACATCTAGCGAGATAGACTGTGAGCTGTGGTTTGTGTGTAAGTGTATTGATGTCTAACTTATGTATTGTAACGATCATCACATGTCAAACTAGATCGTGTTACATGTGATCTGTAAATAAATCCATTGAACTTCGTGTCGTTTGTGTCTCGAGTCAAATCACATTGTACTTGTACTGTCTCACATGTGTTAGGTATAACGAGCCAGGTTTAAGACCCTGACACTGCTGTCTCAAAGCTGGGAAGTTGTGTGCATTGTAAATGGGTTTGACTGTTAATATATTAAATATGGGATCTGCCCTAATCTTTCGTTTTGCAGTTTCTACAAAGTTGCTTTGCTTCAGTCTTCCCTTTCCGAAACCATTAAACCTGTTATACATAGGGTGGTCTGTCAATCTTCTAAATTTGTCTGCTTGTTGCTGGGCTCTGCTATCTCTTCTATCCTAAATTGGTTGTAAACAAGTGCTCTTTTCTAGTTCATTAATAGGCGTTGTCTTCAGGCTTCCAGTTATGATTAGCATTCCTTAGTTTTGGACTCTGCTTATTTTGTTAAAGTTTGACTTAGCTGCTGTTGTCCAAGCTGCAATGTTATATTCCAGTACTGGCCTCACCCGTCCAGTATATAACTTCTTGAGAACTTTCTCATCTGCTCCTCATGTTGTACCAGCAAGCGTTTTCATGATTGCCATTCTTTGCCTTGCTCTTGTTCGATTTTTCTCAACCTGTGTCTTCCATGTCAGGCGACGATCAAAGGTGACTCCTGGATAGTTTGGATTTTCTTCATGGCGCAATATTTTTCCATTCAATACCAGCTTAGGTTGCTGAGTTTTATTTGAGAGGGAGAACACTGTACATGTTGTTTTCTCCTCACTTATCTTCACTAGCCATGATTTTGACCAGTCCTCTAGTGCTAATAAGGCTTGCTGTATTCTGCTGTTAGCTGTACATATATATTCATCAGATGTCCATATGGCTAGGTCATCTGCAAAGGATGATATGTGTACTTTGGCTGGAAAATCGTCCGTGATGTCATTTATATATGCCAGGAATAATGTTGGTGAAAGAACTCCTCCTTGTGGGACACCTTGCTCCAACAGCATCATTTTGCTTGTTTGTCCTTGTACTTTTGTCCTGGCAGTTCTATTCTCAAGGTAGTGGCTGATCCATTTATACATTTTCCCACAAACATGCATTTTTGCAGTTGTTTCAGTCCTTCCATCCATACTTTATCAAATGCTTTTTCTAAATCTATCCAGACAGCTAGTGTGTGCTTTTTCTCTTGGAAGGCATCCTCTATTTCCTGAGCTATATAGGTTATTTGATCTTCAGTGGATCTGTACTTTCTGAATCCTGCTTGGTGTGATGTTAAGAGTTGGTTTTCTTCCAGATGCCATGTTAGCCTGCCATTGATAATGCGTTCCATTAATTTTCCTACACAGGTCGATAGCCCTTTTGGTTCTTCCAGGTCTTTTCCTTTCTTTGGGACTGGTATTGGTATAGCTTCCTTCCATGCCTGTGGGACTATACCTCTCTTCCAGCTGTGATTTAGGACTGCTAGTAGTTTCTTTTTTTGCCTTGGTGCCTAGTCCTATTAGCATTTCATTTGTGATTCCATCCTTTCCTGGTGATTTCTTCTTTTTTAGTGTATTCATTGCCTGTCCATTTCTTCTATTGTTAGATTTGCCATCATATATTCTGCTGATGTCTCTGTACTTCTATGATATATCTGTTTGTCTTTGATTGATTTCTTCTGTTCGGTTGTAATATCAATGTGGTTTGCACTTGCATAGTGTTCCATTAGTGCATTTGCGGCCTTTTTTCCTGTAAGCAAGGCATTTCCTTGTTTAATTGTTATTTGTTTGTTTCTAGGTCCTTCATTGGTCATGGCTTACACTAGTTTCCATAGTTTGTTTCCATACCTATCAAAATTCAGGTTTTCTGTTTTTTCCCTCTAACAATCCCTTGTTGTTTGATTTACTGTTCTTTCACTTTTTACTGAGATGGCTTTGAGAGAGATGTTTGCTTCAGATGTTTGTTCTCTGTCTCTGTCTCTCTGTGATCTCTCGTGATCTCTCTCTCTCTCTCTCTCTCTCTCTCTCTCTCTCTCTCTCTCTCTCTCTCTCTCTCTCTCTCTCTCTCTCTCTCTCTCTCTCTCTCTCTCAAGAATCGAACGAACATCAACAGTCACCATTACAACAACTACAACACACCCAACACTAATTAAGTTATTTGTAGTGCAGACATTTATTGAAACAAAGTTAAACGCCACAGAAACGCATATCTTGGGAATGGAGAGCAAGCACGTTACATTTTAAATGAAAGAAAATAAAACAAATGGCATAGCATATTGCACATTAAAAACCTTGAAAGCATGTTCTTCTCTTCAAGCAAGTATCACGGAAACTGAAGGCAAAGACCATTAAATAGTATTTGTATTCAATACTACTGCATAGGGTGGCAGTAAGGTTCGTGAATAGAAAAAAAGATGGATCTTACAACTGAGGCTTGTCAAATGTGAATCTTTTGAAGACTGAGGTGTGCGTCTTATGCAAAAATGAGTCAAATAACGAAGATTTATAACAGCTCAACATAAAACCCGCAATGCTGAAAGTAATTAGGATGAGTAAGACAAGTTTGGTCACATCAAAGAACGTAACAGTCTACATAAAACCATAATGGAGGGACGAGTTAACGGCAAAAGAGACAGATATAAATAAGTAGACACTCTAAAGATAAGATCATGAAATAACTTAGCAGAATATTCAACGAAGGCTCAGTGTAGCAATTGTTAGAGAACTATCACAGCGTATATTCACCGCGGAGACGACACTGTGAAGTGAAGAGAATGTAGGAGACACAGTATACCCAATGGCAATATGTGCTCCTGGATGAGAGCAAATTGAACATATTTCACGCATAACTGCAGGTCACACTATTATGAGAACAGGAATACAAAATGCCTTTTCTTTAGAGGTCTAAGATAATAGTAGGAAGTATTTTCACAATACTGAAGAATTACATGAACGATGATTACAAAAGAAATCACTGACATAACAAATGACAGTCTTGCACTGTTTCACGTGAGAGTTTTTGGTCAGCACATGTAAAGGAAGAAGTTGTCCCCGGTATCAAGATTAGTCTTTACACTTGCAGTAAGGGCACCCGCGTTCGTCCCTCTCGTGTTCACATGCGATCCTGTGGCAAACATATGGAGCGCAACACTCGCATGACGGGCATCCGTTTTCATTTAGAGCGAAGCCCAAGGGGCAGACATTGAGGCAGCCTATGGCTGGGCTAGCCTCGACCGCTGCGGAAACAAATAAAAATGTCATCTTAAGTAGGACATACATTCATATGTATTGATCCGCACTCACAGCAGAAGAAGAAGAAGAAGAAGAAGAAGAAGAAGAAGAAGAAGAAGAAGAAGAAGAAGAAGAAGAAGAAGAAGAAGAAGAAGAAGAAGAAGAAGAAGAAGAAGAAGAAGAGAAGAAGAAGAAGAAGAAGAACGAACGAACGAACGAACGAACGAACGAACGAACGAACGAACGAACGAACGAACGGACTTTATTTTCAAAGGGTAACAAATTGGGCATGCATGGGTCTTACATTCGGCCCTTCCAATCACTCATCTTTCGTTCATCAACAGTGCATAGGAAAAAACATTGTCAAATGAATTGTGTAAACATAAACAATGCATATTACCATGTTATGAAACACATCCACCACCCACCCACATATCCACCATTCACCCCATATCCCCCACACAACCACACACACACACACACACACACACACACACACACACACACACATAAGGCACACATACATTCACCCACTCATCCACAACATCACCACACCTACACAGCTCTCCACCCACACACACCTCCCACCCACCACACATCCCATCCACCCACACCCCAAGCACACATACATTCCGCAACCCACACATCCCACACCCACACACATCCACCCACCTACACACATCTCCATACCCACTTACATATCATCCACCCGTGCCATTACCCACCAACAAACACCCACCCGCATATCCTCCTCCACCCACACACCTCCAACCACCCAGCCAAACACACATCCCTCAACCACACATCCCCCTCGCACGCACACACACACACACACACACACACACACATCTCCCTGACAACTCACATATCCCGCAACTACCCACACACAAAAGAAGAAGAAGAAGAAGAAGAAGAAGAAGAAGAAGAAGAAGAAGAAGAAGAAGAAGAAGAAGAAGAAGAAGAAGAAGAAGAAGAAGAAGAAGAAGAAGAAGAAGAAGAAGAAGAAGAAGAAGAAGAAGAAGAAGAACATCAACAACAACAACAACAACAGCAACAATAACACGAACAAGACTAAGAACAAGCAGAACAAGAGGGACTAGAAGAAGCAGAAGAGGAGGAGGACAAAAGATGATGAAGGTTATACATATATACACATACATACACACAAACACCTAAACCCTACCCCCCACACACACACCCATACTGAAGCGCACATGCACGCACGCACGCACGCAACCATCCATCCATCCATCCAGCCAGCCACCCACCCATCCATCCAGACAGACAGACAGACAGACAGACAGACAGACAGGCAGGCAGACAGGCAGGCAGGCAGGCAGCCAGGCAGCCAGCCAGCCAGGCAGCCAGCCAGGCAGGCAGGCAGGCAGGCAGGCAGGCAGGCAGGCATGCATGTCCTCCAGTTGTCCTCCAGTTGCTCTCATTATTCATTCACTGTTGTTGTATAAGCTTCTACATAGGCTTGTTGGATGTGTACTCACTCCATATTGGTTAAGGATTTCCCACATACACACATACAGTATGGTTTCTATCTACTCTATCAAATGGCTTTTCTTGGTCGACAAAGGCTAAGTGGAGTGTTTCATTGAATTCAGTTTATTTTTCTATAAGTTGTCTAAGACCAAACATGGCATCTGTGCATCCTTTGTTTTTCCTAAATCAAAGTTGTGTTTCGTTTAGCTGGGGTTCTATAATAGTTCATAATCTTTTCTCAAGAATTTTGCAAAATATTTTCCCAGTATGAATCACCAATGAAATGCCTCTGTTTTGTATGCAATCTCTTTTGCTGCCTTTGTTTTTTTCTAAATTGAGACAATTATGGCGTTTCCCCAGATTCGTGGTGTCTGTTATTCTACCCAAACATGGTTGAATAGTCTATGTGGCCATGCTGTTCCTACTTCTCTTTGCTGCTTTAATTAGTTCATTTGGTATTTCATCTTGTCCTGTTGATTTGTTCAATGGGGCTAATCTGATGGCTTCTATAATTTCTTCTTTCAGTATGTCTGGTTCTAGTTCTTCGGTGGCATCTGTCGTGGATTTATTTATAGTGTCGTCCCTGGGGTGAGGGGAATCAACACCCACATTCTTTTTAACCCCATATCATTATTCTGGAGAATCCACTAGATTCCGTCCACAACACCCCGTCAATCCCTGGATACCTCTTTCTCTCTCACCACTCACCACGGGATCATGCCCCCTCTCATTCTTCCCCAAAACAACATACTACACAACTCTAGCTTCTAAAAATTAATAACAATTTAATTTAATGAAGAAAAGTGTATGAATGTGCGAAGTGTATGTGTAGAATGTATGTCGTATACTCTAGTGTGTCTGCAGAATCAGGCCGAACAGCTCAGGAGCAAAGTCTGATCATCGCGGTAATGGCCACACAACATCATCATAGCTCAGCACACAATGACCTCACCAAACGATGTGTCCCTCCTGTCAGATGTTGACTTCCTCCAGTAGCTCTTTGATAACCCAAATACCTGGTCACCAATCACGGATATAGTCCAATACTGATCCTGAATCGATCACACACAATGTTACTAAATGTCCCTACCGTTCTGAGATTTAACAATCCTTGTACCGTGAAATACAGCTCACTGTCACTTGAAACAAAATGATTCATTCCTAAATGTTCTAGAGTTTCACGATTACACAGTTAATGATTACAGTTCCACATGAATCTAATAACTGAGAAGAACGCTATGTTCGTTGTTCCTGTTCCCCTTATAACCCATACTGTTCTTTTTACATGTGGTATGGAAAATAATTTCACTCAACTTCCGTGAACTCCATCACTAAGGAGTCATTTCCAGATAGTTATCTGTTTCTGCTCAACAGAGCCATGTTCCTTCAGACCCTCTTGATTATGGGTCCAGAGCAAAAGCCGCTGAATAAAACTTCCTTCACTGAATCATCCAGAATCTTAAACAGTGAATTTTCAGCTTGTTTTCTTCATAACCGGAGTTGAACCTTATGTACACCAGCTCTATCCTGAATTGAATCTACACATTGCCATGAAAGACACATGTTCATCAACTTTAATTGACACAGAACACAATAGATTCTTTTCTAAACTAGAACAGAGCTAGCCAAACACTTCAGTCTAGTTTAATTCCATTTTTCACACTGGCGGCAAATAAGTTATGTTTCCTACAGTCGGGATTGTCCGAGTGACGTCATTCGCTGTCAACAACAGGTGGTCTTGGCGGCAACCAAATCAAGACGGCGATTTTTCCTTTCATCTTGCGATTCGGGCAAAATAACATGCCGACAATTTTCCTGTGTCCTGGGGAAATCTCAAGGACTTTTGGTTTCGTTTGATCCGATGGAAGTGCCCCCCCCCCCCTATCAACAAAAAGTTGCAGCTGTCTCTGTAAATCTATCATCTGATCGTTAACTCCAGTGGTCCCGTGACATAGGCCCCCTCTTAAGAGAGTAGTCCGTATCACTCTTTTCCACTGGAAGTTCGATCCAGATGATTTAATCCTCTTCTTCAGGAGCTGGGTGTCTAGACAGGAAATCAGCTCCAACATTTTCCTTCCCAGGTATATACTCCACCGTGAAATGGGAGGACTGAAGCAGCAACGATCACGGCATCAAACGGGCGTTGAGCTTCTGAGAAGTAGCCAGGAACATCAAGGGCTGATGATCCGACTGGACCAGAAACTGAACTCCATACAAATAGGGCTGGAATTTTTGTACGGCCCATACAATAGACAAACACTCTCTCTCTCTCGAGGGTCGAATAATTCCTTTCAGCCTGGAGAAGTTTCTTGCTTGCGTGTGCCACTGGTTTCAAAACCGAAGCATCGTCTTTCCCTTCCTGTAACAGGGCTGCCCCAATTCCAATCCCACTCGCATCCGTTCTCAACACAAATGGTTTGGAAAGGTCGGGGAGCTGTAAAACAGGTTTGCTGACCAAGGCCTCCTTCAACTGACTGTAGGCACTCTCGCACTGCGGTGTCCAGACGATTTGATCCGGGGATCCCTTTTTCAGGGTTTTCGTTAATGGAGCTCCCAGTTCAGTGAAATGCGGGATAAATTTTTTTTTAACCCACACAACGAGAGAAAGGATCGCACGTCCTTCTTCGTTTTTGGCCTTGGGGCACTTCTTATCTTTTCTAGGTTCTTTTCCTCTGGGACAATTTGTCCTGGAGTGATGGTGTGACCCAGAAATCCCAGAGTCTGGTAACCAATCATGCACTTGGTTGGGCGAGCAGTAAGCCCTGCTTCCCTGAGCCTATTGAAAACTCTCTCCAAGGATTGCAAATGGTCATCCAAGCTGTCACTGGAAATCAGTATATCATCCATGAATGATATAATGGACGGATCCTGTAAGGGATCTAATAAGGTCCTCATCACGCGAGTAAACACACTAGGTGCATTGCTGAGTCCAAAGGGCATGACCTTGAATTCGTAGTGTCCACTGGGTTTACTGAAAGCCAGCAGGGATCGAACCTCTGGTTTGACCGGAATCTGATAATACCCCGGACTCAGATCCACCTTTGAGAAGTACCTAGCCTTATGGAGCCTAGCGAATAACTGAGTGGATTCGGCAAAGGTTCCACCTGAAATTGCGTATGACTGTTCAAGAGTCGATAGTCTATACACAACCGGTGTTCTCCACTTGTTTGCGTAACAAAACCACCCCCGCATTGTATGGGGATGTAGATGGCGCAATCACGTCATCCTTCAGCAGTTTCTGTATTTCCTCCTCCAGGGCCTTTTCTTTAGAGAATGGCACTGAGTAAACCTTTTGGCGAACATGCTCTTGTGTGGTCAAGGTCATCTCGAACTCAACCAACCTCGTTCGTCCTGGTTTATCTGTCAGTATCTCCTTATGAGACTCGAGAACATGGGTTATCTTTCCCTCTCCTGGGAGGTCAGATCAGAGTTCACCTGCACACCATTGTAGGTTTCCTGGTGTACCAGGGGATATTCCCTGCCCTCGTCGGTTCCCACTTCAGTCTCCTCTGCAACTGCCATTGCCATGAGGTGGGCTGCTGTGTCCCCGAGTCTCTCCTCGAACTTCCATAGGAGATTGATATGGAACATCTTCGATTTTCCCCGGATCCGGATCTGATAGTTGGTTCTGGATATCACCCTTTACACGGGAGAATGGTCCTTGCCAACCTATATCCAGTTTGTTGCTTCCCGTTGGGAGTAGCAACAAGACTTTGTTTCCCACCTCTAGAGATCTATCTTTAGACCTACGGTTGTAATAAGCCGCATGTCTTTTCCTGGCTTTTTTCAAGTTTTGAGTCGCCAGAGTCCATCCCTTGTGAAGTTTTTCTTTCAGTTCCTCCACGTATTCATAAGAAGAGATCACTTCTTCTGACGTCCCCTCCTCAGTCCAACTCCTCAACATGGCTTCCAACGGTCCCTTGATTGGACGACCAAACAGCAAAGTAGCGGGTGGTAGTCCTGTTGAGCCATGAGGTACTTCCCGATAGGCAAAAAATGCCGCTGGGATATATTTATCCCACCTATCAGGTTTTTCCTGTGCCAGTTTTCGGAGCATTGTCATCAACGTGCCGTTGAAACGCTCTACTTGTCCATTGGCTTGAGGGTGGTAAGGGCTGGTATGTATATGTGTAGAGTGGAACACCCTAAATACCTCCTCCATTAGTTTCCCACAAAACTGGGACCCATTGTCCGTCAGAATTTGATCAGGAAAACCTAATCTAGTAAAGGCCTCCATCAGTGCGTCAGCCACTCTTTTCGAGTCAATTGTGGTCAATGGTATGGCTTCACCCCACATTGTACAGCAATCCACCATTGTGCGTATGTACAAGTTCCTCTTCCTAGTCCTAGGAAGTGGACCCACGATATCGATGGCTACCCTCTCGAAAGGAGAGTTCATGATGTCCATTTCACCCAAGACCACCGGCGCTGTCCAGTGTTTCGGTGCCACCCTCTGGCACTCAGGGCATGACTTCACATACCGTCGCACATCACCGGTCATTCCCGGCCAATAGTAATGACAGGAAATTCGCTGTATGGTGGCGGCAATACTCATATGTCCACTAAAGAAGATGGTATGCCCCATAGGAAGAATTTGAGAACGGTGAGCCTTCGGGACCACCAACTGACCGTGTAGGTTGTCTCCCCTTCTGGCTCTCCTGTAGAGTATCCTATTCTTCATGTAGTACTGCCCCCGTTTTGGTCTATCAGCACTTCTCTGCAGCTTCTTGTAGCAAGGACGTAAGGTTGCATCCTCACTCTAGGCAGTTCGCAACTCCCCCGGCAGTGGGTTAGTCACAATTGCTTCTGCCTGATCCATTCTCGTCTGAGAGCTAGTCTGAATTGCTCCCAGATGGATTGGCTCCCTGGGCATTCCCAGAAAGACATACCGGCAACCGAGGATGACGGGAAAATGGGATCGGTCAATACAGCGGCCTTGATTGTGCCGGTGACATATCTTGACCGAATCTCCACTTTGACAATTGGCAACTTCATGGCTACAGCACTCTTCTGTGCAAGCTGTATCTCCATGGTCTCACCTGTGAATTGTTCTGGGTGTACCAGATCCGCAGAAATCACGGCCTCCCCTTCCAGTTCAGTGTCGTATAGACACTCAACTTGTCGGCCGTTAACCTCTATCAATTCCACTACAGGTGGCTTGTCCTGGTCTGGAGTCTCTTCCTCGGCCTCGACCTGTTCGGTGGTCTCCACCTTAGGTTTCACCGGGCACACGACGAAATGAGAGTCTCCTGACTTAACCCTGCAGTCAATAGCATTATTCGTGTTCGACCTGCAGTGTTTGCACCATTTCCCTGTCCTAGATTTTCTCGTGCCGAACTTTCGTGAGCTCTCCTGGTGGCGAGCTTCCTTATCGACCTTGGCATTTTCAGCGACAACCTCCTTTGAAGTCACCTGACATGCCGCGAAGTGAGGGCTCTTAGCCTTCGATTTGCATTCCCTCGTATTGTGAGAGGGTGACTTACAAATCGAACACAACTTCTCCCACCACGGTCGTTTTGGTGTAGAGCTCGATGTGCTCTTACTTCCCTCCTTCGTCTTCTCCAAAGTTTTTACATAAGGTTCCCCTTTCTTGGTTCCTGTGTTTTTGGATTTCTTCCGGTGGTGTTTCTCCTGATTTTTGGTGTTTGTGGGAAGGTTTTCCCCCGTCTCGCCATGTACCTCGACGAACTGTTCTGCCAATTTCGTCACGATGTCAATACGTTCCGCACCTTGTTCTCCCAGGAATGTCCTGAGAGGTTTCGACATTTGCTTCCGCAACTGGTCGACTACCATGAGCTCTTCCAGACTCTCATAGTCATGTGCGAACCCAGCCAAATCCATCCACTTGTGGAGATAGGATTTCAGACGCAGACTGTAGGCGGCAAACAACTCTCCCGGTTCTCGTTTCGCTGCTCGAATATTTTTTCCGGTAGGTATGTGACGTAACTTCGAAACGTTTCAGCAGAGGCCGTTTTCTATTCGTCGTTATTGTTCTCGTGTCCTGGCGGCAGGCGAGAATAAACCTCGTAACCGGTCCCGCGTAATCCCTGGGACAACTTAAGACACCATTTGCTCGCGATCCAGACCCATAGCAACAGACATGGCCTCGAAGCGTTGTAAGTACTGGTCGATCTTCTCTTTGTCTTCTTCATAGACCGCTAGAGGAAACTTCATAGCATGGTAACTATGTCCACCTACTGGGGTTGAGCCAGGGAGAGAGGAACCTCCCACTGCTCATTCAGTTTCCCCACTAGATTGGCTCTTAAAATCGAGTTCCCGCATTCGGTACTCGTGCTCCCTTTTCTGAGCTTCTTGTTGAGCTTCCAATCTCGTAGCAGCTTGCTCCGCTTCAAGATTCTTAGCCGCTTGCTTAGCTTCCAGTTTCTTAGCTGCTTGCTCAGCTTCAAGTTCTAACCTTTTAGTGGCTTGCTCAGCTTCAAGATTCTTAGCAGCTTGCTTAGCTTCAAGTTCTAACCTTCTAGTGGCTTGTTCAGCTTCTATTCTCTTAGTCTCTAACTCCATATTTCTTAATTCCATCTCAGCCTTTCGATCTTCCCTTTCTGCTTGACGAAAATCCCTCTCCACCTCCTGTATGTAATCCGTTAGTGCAGAACCAGAAAAGTCCATTCCTTCCCCCCTTGACCTTAATTCTGCTAAATCTAGTTTAGGAGTGGTCATATTTCAGAGAGGTGAGTCAGCAGGTTGAGTGTAAATTTTTCACAAAACAAATATATAGATATTTACTAATTAAAATGTATCTATATATTTAACACCACACAGCACAACACAAACAATCACTCAGTGACAAAAGTAGAATTAGGACCACAGACCTAAGTAGACGTGTGAAGTGTGAACAGGCAAGATGTGTGTCTTAACTCCTATCCACATTCACCCTAGTTGGATCCTCACTAATATGATATCACCGTCCCGTATCGAGAAATCCTGTGTCAAAGGATCCCGTTGTCTAGAAATCCCGTTGTCAAAAGATCCCGCTGTCGACAGATCCCTTTGTCAAAATATCCCGCTGTCGAGAGATCCCTTTGTCAAAAGATCCCGTTGTCGATCCCCCAGTAATGTCGTGAATTTATTTATAGTGTCGTCCCTGGGGTGAGGGGAATCAACACCCACATTCTTTTTAACCCCATATCATTATTCTGTAGAATCCACTAGATTCCATCCACAACACCCAGTCAATCCCTGGATTCCTCTTTCTCTCTCACCACTGGATCATGCCCCCTCTCATTCTTCCCCAAAACAACATACTGCACAACTCTAGCTTCCTAAAATTAATAACAATTTAATTTAATGAAGAAAAGCGTATGTATGTGCGAAGTGTATGTGTAGAATGTATGTCGTATACTCTAGTGTGTCTGCAGAATCAGACCGGACAGCTCAGGAGCAAAGTCTGATCATCCCGGTAATGGCCACACAACATCATCATAGCTCAGCACACAATGACCTCACCAAACGATGTGTCCCTCCTGCCAGATGTTGACTTCCTCCAGTAGCTCTTTGATAACCCAAATACCTGGTCACCAATCACGGATATAGTCCAATACTGATCCTGAATCGATCACACACAATGTTACTAAATGTCCCTACCAGTTCTGAGATTTAACAATCCCTGTATCGTGAAAACACGGATCACTGTCACTTGAAACAAAATGATTCATTCCTAAATGTTCTAGAGTTTCACGATTACACAGTTAATGATTACAGTTCCACATGAATCTAATAACTGAGAAGAACGCTATGTTCGTTGTTCCTGTTCCCCTTATAACCCATATTGTTCTTTTTACATGTGGTATGGAAAATAATTTCACTCAACTTCCGTGAACCCTATCACTAAGGAGTCATTTCCAGATAGTTATCTGTTTCTGCTCAACAGAGCCATGTTCCTTCAGACCCTCTTGATTATGGGCCCAGAGCAAAAGCCGCTGAATAAAACTTCCTTCACTGAATCATCCAGAATCTTAAACAGTGAATGTTCAGCTTGTTTTCTTCATAACCGGAGTGGAACCTTATGTACACCAGCTCTATCCTGAATTGAATCTACACATTGCCATGAAAGACACATGTTCATCAACTTTAATTGACACAGAACACAATAGATTCTTTCCAAATTAGAACAGAGCTAGCCAAACACTTCAGTCTAGTTTAATTCCATTTTTCACACTGGCGGCAAATAAGTTATGTTTCCTACAGTCGGGGATTGTCCGAGTGACGTCATTCGCTGTCAACAACAGGTGGTCTTGGCGGCAACCAAATCAAGACGGCGCTTTTTCCTTTCATCTTGCGATTCGGGTAAAATAACATGCCTGACAATTTTCCTGTGTCCTGGGGAAATCTCAAGGACTTTTGGTTTCGTTTGATCCGATGGAAGTGTTCCCCCCCCCCTCCCCTATCAACAAAAAGTTGCAGCTGTCTCTGTAAATCTATCATCTGATCGTTAACTCCACTGGTCCCGTGACAGCATCTGTGTCGGTTTCTTGAATTCCTATGACCTCTGTTGGGATGTTGAGAAATTGTTCTAAGTACTGTTTCCATCTTATTAAGATTTGTGTTTGTTCACTTATTGGTTCTCCATTTTCACTGTTAATTATTTCAGTTGGGTCAAAGAGTTCTCCTCTGGGTCTCATTGCACTTACCTTTTTATAGAAGTTTCTAGTTGCCTCCTTGTAGTTTTTATTGAGAGTTTCTCCATACTCCCCCCAGTCTTTTTTGTTTTTCTCTCTTTACTATTCTATTCACGTGTCTTCTCGCTATTCTACATTCTATGTAATCGCATTCCTGTTTGCTCTTCGACCACATTTTATGTTTCCTTATTGTCTTTTACAACTTTTTTTACTTCTGCGTTCCACCATCTTGTTATTCTACTCTGATTCTACCCTGTCTATAAGCAAGGTCTGTGTTATCTCTCAGTTGTGCCATTTAGCCAAGCCATCAAGGTATTATTTATTTCTTTGTCGTTCCATTGTGAGGTAGTGGAAACCTACTGAACGTAAAAATTGCCCATTAAATAACAAACAGCATATCAATGCTGGGGTTAAATTCAACATTATGTAAAGATATGCAGCTATCGCCCCCCTGCTCTAGTCCAGGGGTCACCAGACTTTTTTCACGGCGGGCCGGATTAGCTGAGAAAATGACGAGCGCGGGCCGGATAGTCATTCTGTACAATACTTGCGCCGGTCTCCGTGGCCTAAGGTCTTACGGACGCGGTTCGTAATCCGGTATACCCGCGTTCGAAACACATCTGCGCGCGATTTGGCAGCAGACAACATTACACTTGTTTTGTGCTATGTTATGGGTGTAGGTCGTTCAGAAAGCAATAGTAAACTACTGAACGTAAACTTGCCTAAGACATCAACAACAGAAAACAATGCAGGTGTTGACTGCAAACGTCCTGTAAAGGATATACAGCTAACTTTAACAATAATTGCAAGCTAGAACAAAAACTCTGGGAATAAAGACCGAAAAACTAAGTTAATCATAGGAAGGGCGTGCAATGCACACGCACACAGCACACACACACACACACACACACACACACACACACACACACACACACACACACACACACAACAAAGACGACCAACACATTTATTTACTAAACAAAGTTATCAAAGAAGGCGACGTTAGCAAAAAGATAGTTACATCAGACCTAATGTGCACATATCCGAATCTCACAAACTAAGCAGCAAAAGAGGTTAGGGAGATTTATGGAACTGACGTGTGGCTTTCAAAATACCATCAATGTTTGGTTTGGAATTGCTGCATCCAATCAAGAGAATTGCTTTCAAATGTTCATCAGTCAATCGCGTTCATGATTAGATGCAATAACAAAATAGGCATCCCCATGAATAAACATACACATGATCATCCTTCACAGTACCACTGATCTTCCATCACAGCATGGGTAGTCATCCAACACAGTACCAATGATCTTCCATCACAGCATGGGTAGTCATCCAACACTGTAACTGTAGTCTGATAAAAACACCAGCAATTATCAGACAACAAGATGGAACAAAGGTCATTCATTCAGTAGCATGTCCTTTGCAGAACCTTGCTCCCATAACAACCTTCCGGAAAACCTCTCGATCATAAGCAAGATGTCCCGCTATAGATACACCCATCTGGAGATCATCCACCACATCCAGCACCCATCTTCTCTTTGGCCTTCCTCTTCCTCTCTTCCCAGGCATATACCCCTCCATTATTGTTCTCGGGCACAGACATAGCTATTCTATTCCTATGTTCCTATTTAAACTATGAAGGTTCATTCAAAACTCACCCCGCAGCAGATAATCGTCAATACACAATCAAGATCCTCTTTTATCTTTTGGATCTTCACAGGGCCAGTCTGCCCTCTCAACTGCGGTGTGGAAAAACAGTGGCCACGCTCTGCCGTGCCTGCGGCACGTTCGCCCATCTGCTGGATAGTGGCTCAGAGGGATGAGTTCAAACCCTCTGCTGAAAATTAGACATCAGCATCTCTTCGGCCTCAATTGTTCTCAAGGCCAAAGAGGCGGGAACATGGCGTGACTGGGCTCTTATAGGCACGCCAACACAACATCCAAGCATCCTATGCACTTTTTACCAGGGTATCATGGGATATGCTACTCCATACTCTTGTAGAGCTGCGGCAGGCTGGCTTCATTTGGTAATAGAATATATCTCATAATAAGGTTTGCAAAATATATAAATAGGGCCGCATAAATAAACAGCTTAGAGCAGCCAGGAGGTCTCTGCACGTGTGAAGATCTCCTATTATTCTAAATATAATATTTACATTTAAATTGTATCACAACGTCTCGTGTTTCATACGTTATATCAAGCAAGTTCGAGTACCGTCGCGGGTCGGATGAAATGACGTCGCGGGCCGGATCCGGCCCGCGGGCCGTAGTTTGGTGACTCCTGCTCTAGCCTCATCAAGTTGGCATGTGAACAGAGTTGAGTTGACTTTAGTTGAGTTGGGTTGAGTTGAGATAAGTCGAGTTGAGTTGAGTCAAGAACTGACATCACAGCACTTGGAACATTACCATGTATGCTTCCTTTTCATCTTCACAAGCCAGCGAAGAGCCCCAATACAAATGTTAGCAGTTGTTGTCTGATATATATGATCGCTGGCCTTTCCTGGCAGTATTGGGTGTCGGCCAGATCCTGTAGTCAGTACCTGCCGCCCCATTCTATCTACCCTACAATGATTTATCTGTTCTTTCATATTATACCATGATCGCAAAGGGCCGTGATCACGTCCTACCTTATCATGCACCAATGTCCCATCAAACTGTGCAGACCCAGCCATGTTTTCCACCTGTTCATTTCCCAATGCACCAGCGTGTCCTGGAGAAAAGATTCACAAGATGCTCTTTATCTTTGCTTTTTGATTTGAAGCATACCACTCTACACGAATCATTCATGTCTTCACTTCCTCAGCAGGCTCTGTGAATCATGTAACATTGTCTAAAACATCAAACAAGTAAAACTGTCATCTACTGCCAATTGTACATTGCGGTGTAGGGCCGGGGGTCTTGAAACTGAGGAATTAAGCCGCCTGGCTAGTGCAACCGCTGCGAACTGTGCATTAGGGTTTTCTTTTTGCCCCGACAGAAAAGAACACCTTACCGAGGATTCGAATCCGGGTCTCCCAAAGGAGAACCCGGCATTCTAGCCACTCGGCCAGCCGCTCTCCATTTAAACACTAAAAAGGAGAAATACCGAAACAAAGTACAGAACACCTTGCATCCTGTGAGAGTTAATTTGATTTTACATTTTTGCTGTCATTCATTAAATATAACACCTACTTACTTTGCACCTGTTGTGTCGAATTTACTCCGTTAAATAGCAGGCATGCAATGGCGATAGCGAGGAACCGGTTCATCTTTGAAAATATAATCTGAATTTCTGAGTAGAGATGTTGATTAGCGGCTTCTGCTATTTCTGCAGACGATCAGTTGGAAAGCTGCAAAGTAAAGGACCCTTACCGCTCAGTGAGGACGGTATATAAACAAGTTTGTAATGTTGACGCTATTTAGGGTGTCGCCATCTAACATAAAAAGTTTATGGTGTGTATGAACATCGTTAAAGTACACACCATGGCCTTTAAATTAACCTTAATTGCTGTTTTACTTTGATTTTATTTTACACCTACGGTTTTGCGGAAAGATTTAACGAAGTAGGCACGTTTATTATTGACAGATTTACTACTTAAGATAATAAACAACATATTCATGCCAACCCTATGCTACGAATCTCATCAAAATCATACTTTCACAAAATCAACACTTGTGATATGAGATGCGTGAGGAGAGCTGCCAACTTAACAATCCAAGACCGAGTAAGAAATGTTATCAGACATACAGTGGAATCAACACCTTGTCAACATTTATTGAAAGACAGCAGATCAAGTGGTTTGGCCATCTCATTAGAATGCAGCACCTCAACTACCAGCACTGGTCCTACATCAATGATCATCTGCGACGAGAGCAAGAAGACTGCCCGAGTGCCATGTAGCGTCGGAGGCAAGAGTTAATGATTCGAAATAAAATACGAAAATTGTCAGAGAGTTAATTGAGTGGCGGATGAATACAGAAGTTGCTACATGACGTCACGGGGAACTACGTGACGACAGTCAGAGAGGAGTTGGTAAACATCATGGAGACAGGACGGTCTAGATCTCGACACTGAAGTATCAACAACAATTACAATTGAAAGAGCTTATGGACATGATATGTAATACTCCAGCAACATCAGGAAACATAGGGCACAGTCTGGATTACGAGGAACGTTCGGGGAGAACGTATGGCACAGAAGAATTGAGAAGAAGAGATTTCATGACAACTGGCCGAGCGATTCTCCGTTACAAGGTCAATGCGTCAGTCAACAATGGCATAGATCAAAGCAAGTCAGAAGAACGTAATGTAGGTATATGTCGATGGACCACACGCAATTTAATTAGGACATAGGATAGACTCGGATCCGGAGTTTGAAATTATATAATTATTTATTATTTTGACTTGTCCTCCCAGCAGCATGGGAACAGTCATATAACTATTGATTGATAACCTGTCCGACCGATCAACACGTATTAAAATTTAATTGGACGTGGAACACCATCGTTGTGCCGTCATTTTCGTTGACAATTAAGTTTCTGGTTCCTGTTGATGTGCTATAATGTTTGTTTGGACAACGAGCTAGATTGGAAGAGAGAAGCATGCTGACAGAAATTACAGACACCAACATTACAGCACCGAGAAGGAAATGGATTGAAGACATCAAAGACATTTGAATAACGAAGACACAAACCATATATAGTACGATTTATTGCCTGGCACATTTCGCTGCATCTCGTCAGGTACTTACTGCAGATGTCAAACAACGTAGAGTAAAATAATTAGATTCATCGTTCAAGCCAGGCAATAAATCGTACTATATATGGTTTGTGTCTTCGTTATTCAAATTCACTACGGGAAAACATTGTTTTGATCAAAGACATTGTACAATCACACGGAATGACACTGTTCAATGCCACCGATCGAGCGCTGGAGCGCCGGATATTTCTCCCCACGACGCTTGACGGCAAAAGTGAAAGATGGTGATGATGAGAATGACGATCATAATGATAATAGGTAAAAGCCGGCGTCTGTAGCGAAGGGTTAGTGAAAGTGTTTGCAATCCCAGACACCTCGTTCAGCTGCTGGCGATATGGAAGCAGACCGCCTTGTCTTCCTCTTCTTCTTTCGTTTGCTTGATATGTCTGTAACTGCAATGTTGTCTCTTGTATGAAGTTATCTGTCTTTTTTTTTTTTTAGTTCACTCAGCTGTCCATAGAGTTTATCTTCCACTGTCGGCTCTCTAGGCCAGCAGGTTTGCCTAGATATGTTGTATTTTAGGCAGTCCTGGAGTATGTGCTCTGCTACCTGTGACGCCAATCCACATGTACACATGGCTGATTCGCCAATCTTGAATTTTGTATACATGTGGTTGCGTAATCTATTGTGTCCTGTTCTGAGGCGCAGAATAATGACTTGTTCTGTCTGTCCATAATATGGTAGTCGTCTTGGCAGGTTTTAGTGGCTTCTGACTGATTTGATCATTCTTTTCTTTTGGTGATATGTAACGGGCACATCAGGCTGTTCTTCTTTTGCTCCTTCCTTAGCTACTAGATCAGCTCTGTCGTTTTCGGACACTCCACAGTGGGATGGTATCCGCTGTCTGGTGACCTTATGCTGATTGCTAAGTTCAGAAAGTAGTGTCCTTAGAACTGGCAATTTCCCAGACAGGAGCGCCTCGAGTACTCATTTTGCATCTGTCAATAGCACCAAAGGTTGTGTACCATGGCTGGTGTTTAGTAATTCATTACAGCATTACAGTTAATGCTGTACTTTCCTGTTGGTACTCTGGCGGTGTCCCTAGTATTATTTGGGTATTTTATGTACAACCCCGCTCCTCCATTTCGAACAGCATATTGTGCTGACCCATCTGTGTAGACTCGGATCCAGTGGTCCTGTAGGTACTCTTCATCAATGAAGCTGTGGGTGGCTGTTCTGCGCTGCACACTGTTCTGTTCTTCTTGTCAAATCTTCCTCTCACTTTTGTCTGGATTTGTAGTGATAGTCTATGGTCAATCTTTCCATGGAGTTCGCTCTGGAATAGTTTTCAGGGGTATACCAACTGTGGGCAGATCGGTGGTTTCTCTGCAGTCATTTGGCCTGGTGAATAAAACTGCTTCTTTTCAACCAACCCATAGCTAATTATTTTTTCAAATATGCTCTTCATAGGTGACCTGGCAAGCTGAGGAACTTTTGTACTTGTATTAGCATTTTCGTATCTCTGCATTCTCTCAGTGCTTGTGTCCTCCCCATCTTCTCCATTTCCACTATAGGGATTGATCTCATCCCTCCTGTGGTGACTCTAAGTGTTTGATTTTGCACCTTGTCCAGCTCTTATAGTGTGGTTTGTGATGCTGAACACCACGCAGTTGACTCGTATTCCAAGTGTGGTCGTTTGCTCTGTTGATAAACTTTGCTAAGTATTTTCCCACTGGCTCCCCATGTGGTTCCACTTAGATTTATCAGGATAGCTATTTTCCTTCTGGCTTTTGCTACTGCTTTGTTGATGTGCTTTCTCCATGTCAGCCTGCCATCAACTGTTACTCCAGGGAATGTTGGTTCTTTATCTTCTCTAAGGGGTATTCTATTTATCTGGATGATCTCTGCCTTTTGTTTTGGAGAGAGGATAAATAGAGTGGTGTTGCACTTTGTCAGTGTTTATGCTGACACACCATCTATTTGCCCATGCAAAATATGCATCTACAGCTATTTGTAAGCGATCTGGTGGCCACTGATGCATGTTCATTTTTGCTCCATAGAATCAGGTCATAGGCGTACATTGCCGCTTTAATTCCATGCGTAGATTAGCAACAAGATCATTGATGCAGAATAGAAAAAGTGTGAGGGACAAGACTCCGCCCTGGGGAACACAGTGACGCAGTTGTAACTTCTTGCTCTTGAGTTCGTCTATCTGTACTCGGGCTCTTCTAGTTGTGCAAGTATGCTTTCACCCATTTGTACATTCTTCCATTGACTTTACAATTTCTCAGTTTCTTCATCAGACCTTCTTTAAAGACTTTGTCAAAGGCTTTCTTCAGATCCATCCATGCAGCAAGCACCAGCTTCTTCTCTTGGAATGCATCATCAATTTCTTGAGAGAGGTAGTTTGTCTGATCTTCCGTAGAGTAGCACTGCCTGAAGCCAGCCTGCTGTGGCACAATGATGTTTTCACTTTCAATGTACCACTGCAGTCTGTGATTGATGATGCGCTCCATTGTTTTGCAGAGACAGAATGTGAGGCTAATTGGTCTGTAGCTGGAGGCAATGGAAGTATCGTTTCCCTGATTTTAGGAGGGGTATCATGATTGCTTCTTTCCAGGCTTGTGGAACACTGCCTAAGGTCCAGCTGTTATTCAAGATCTGCAACAGCTTTGTGTTGGCCTCTCTTCCTAAGGTTCCTGATCATTTCAGTGGAGATATCATCAACTCCTGGTGACTTTCTCATTTTCAGTTTTGACATGGCTAGCTCTAGTTCGCTGATTGTGATAGGTGCTCTCCAGAACCTCAGTGTACTATTTCCTTCTGTCCTGTATGTTGCCTATTTCTCTCGAATCTCTTGTTGTTTCTCTGGACTAATTTCGAGAGGGTGCTGCTTTCACTTACGAAAACATTTTCTACAGTTACAAAGACTGGCCGATGGTCACTGCCACCGAGTTGTTCCCAACAATTCAGTGTAATATTCCACTCAAGGTCTAGTGAATGAAAAGCCAGGTCAGGTGTAGTTGTAGTGTGCCATGATCTCGAGTAGAAAGTATGTGGGTCAGGACAGCTTGTTAATCAAGATGAATCTATTCTAATCCTACCAGTCTTCCAGTCTCTCTCCTCTCTGGTCCATGTAATCGTAGCCCCAGCTCTGCGAGAGGCTGTTGAAGTCGCCACACACAATCATTTTTTTTTCTTTTAATGAGAGTGTATCCAGTGCCTGTTAGCGGTCACTTGACATGGACAATAGTAATTGATCAGATGAACGTCTGTATCGCCTGTCTTAAGTTTAACTGTCTGATACTCAGCCCCTTCCATGTAAACTTCAATTTGGGATCGGTAACACTGCTAGCCTCTTTGTCGCCCTGCTACTGAGTGAGTGCGTGGCGCGACACTGTGAGCTGTGAATTTCGTGTGGAATGCTTTTATATCTGTCTGAGGTTGTTTGTAGCGTGAACTGCATGTTCGGAACGATGGCGGCCAGCTGTTGCTGGATTGACTGGTTTGCCTTTTCGGATCACGAGTGCATTTTTCATGAGACTCCTGGGAGCTATAGAGTTTGTGCTTTGTGTGGTGCTTTCGGCGGGTCGCTCTGTGGAGAGAACCTAGCCATATGGGATAAAAATCCGGGTCAATGAAGTCTTTCTGGTGACTGCCGTTTCCATCGACGATGAACTGTATATTTCGTGGAGGACTTTTGTGTTGGCATTCTGGCGGCAGCATTATGCACAATGTACCTGTGCGGGCTGTTGGTTTGCCGATACTCCTATCTATTTCATTGTTCACATAGGGCAGTGAGGAGCATTTAGTGATATTCACTGGCACAAGAACGGAGCAATATGGGAACGACCCGTTGCCGTGAAGTTGGAACCGCGACTAACTAACTAACTAACTAACTGGTAGCCTCTTATTTTGAAGGCTATATTTTCGTTGAGGTGAGTTTCTTGCAAGCAGCATATGCTTACTTTTTCTTGGTCCACGATGTTTTCTAGTTCTAGGTCCAAGATGTTTTCTAGTTCTATTTTGTTGTTGTTGACTCCCTTCACATTCCAGTGCATTATTTTTAGTCCTTGTTTGGTATGGCTAGACGCTTTATTCTCAGGTCCCCTGGCTCCATAGGACATCTGAGAAGAACCTCCAGTAGTTGTGGTTGGACCCTTTCGAGGCATAGGGCCCGGCACTGCACCTGCCTGGGGGTCCAAAGCAGGGATGAGTACCATAACAATTAGAAGTAGTCGACATATTTCATGGCGTAATTGCGTGACATCCTGATTTCTGTGGATGCGCCTCCTGGCTGGTTGCCTCCGTCTTCAGAACCTTTCCTTTGCTAGGGCAGACTGTGGTCTTACTCGTGTTTAGATGTGTAGGCACGCACACACGTATCTACGCATTTATGTACGTGCATACAGATCTAGAGCGTTTTGGTTATTTCTCGGCGCCAGTGACACGCCGCCGCATCTTCTCCTGTTAGTTAAAACAGTTCCGTCACGAGAAGGCCAGGAGTTGGACTTTTGCTGCAGAGGTGATGAATGCACGAGATATTGGGGTATTTATGCAAGGTTGGGCGCTCACCCCAACTCTGCTCCTGGCTACATAACAGCAACATTTGGAACCACCGCCTTATGCCGGTCGTTCAGAAAGCATTGGCAAACTACTGAACGTAAACTTGCATAGTAAATCACAAACAGAACTAAAATGTTAGAGTTGATTGCAACGTACTGTAACTGACATGTAGCTGACGTTAGTTTTGTTGGTAAGGTTTTTTTTTTTAAAACTTACCTACAAGATCAAAGAAATCGACTAAATACGTTTTCTTCTTCTTCTTCTTCTTCTTCTTCTTCTTCTTCTTCTTCTTCTTCTACGTTAGTCCAGAGTGGGTTTTTTTCTTCAGATGTACGAGGGCGAGTCTATAAGAAGGACACACAGTTCTGTGAAATGGCAGGTAAATGTAGTTGGCGTTTCCTGCAGGTGTCATTAGGTGACAGCAACATCGAACTTAATATTCCCGTTCGTCAGGTTGCGCTAGGTGTCTCATGCGCATGCGCACCGCATAAAGAAAATGGCGACTGTATTTACGGAGTGCACAACCAAAGAGCAACGTGCTGTTGTGCGGTTGTTGTTGTTTTGTTTTTTTTTGGACTGCCTGCAAAGGACATTCATAAGGAAATGCTTCCTGTTTATGCTGACAAATGTTTGTCCCGTGAAGCGGTGCATAGCTGGGTAGAAAAATTCGAAGAAAACGTCCAGGACTGCTGACTAGAGGAGTGGTGCTTCTTCATGACAATGCCAGACCACATACGGCTCGATTAACTCAAGACAAATTTAACCAACTAAGGTGGGAAGTTCTGGAACATCCACCTTACAGCCCCGACTTAGCCCCCTGGCTATTTCCACCGTTTCGGGTCCACTGAAAACTCACCATGGCGGGAGACAGTTCTATGCAGCCGGTTTGGGAGAACTGATAAAACGATGGGATAAGTGCATAAATGGTGGTGTAAATTGTGTTGAGAAATAAAGGGACAATGTATGTATAAAAATAAACTGATTTCAAGTTGATGTTATATTTAGTTATTTGTCTACGACAATTTCTGACTTTCTTATTGACTTCCCCTCTTAATTTCGTTGTACCAAGTTTATTTGCGCCCTTAGGCCGACACATCCGACTTCTGGGGATGTTTGTTGACCGGATTAACCTTCCCAGCTTGACGAAATACTGATTATGGTTGTATGGCGTTGACATATGCCTGGGTCATTGACAGTGAGGTGAGTGACCTGTAGCCGGGCTACGAGAAAAACAACCAGCCATGAGAAATAATGGTGAGGGTGGATGCAGACCCCTAGGGTGGATGGGGTGAGAGACAGTTGAGTTTTGTGTGAAGTCAGGAGACTTGAAGGGGAGTTGAGGCTGAGACCGACTGAGGGTCTGATCGTTTTGGACAGTTGATGTTTTGACTCCGAACTGGTTGGTGGTCTAAGGAGAGGAGCTGAGTTAGATAGAGATCTCCGTCCTGTGTTGTTCTCCTAGTTTTTGAATGGAGGCCTAAACCCAGAGTGGGTTTAATAGTTAGTGGAGGCCTAGACCCAGTGTGTGGGTTGGATTGTGTGAGGTCCGGCCGTGGGGAGTAGCTGGATAACTGTCTTATAAATTTGGGATTAAGAAGGCCTAAAGACAGGCAGTGATGTGTGCGTGTTAAGTTGTGAGGAGGATATATATATTCTGTGGATTATATTGTTTTCTGGATATGGAAATATGTTACGTGTGTCCGTGTTTCTTTTGCATTAAAAGATTATGTGCGCCAACTCAATCTTGTTCACTGACGGGTGGATGTGTACTGCGGGGGTGAGTTGTATGGTGAGACAGGTGGCTAGCTCAACTTACACTCCGTATTGACATACAAGGAGCATTGTAACCTAGACAACGACCATCTCACTCGGTTATCATTAAGAACTTCGTGAGAGGCGTAAATATTAAAGCGGGAAAATTATGGGCTATTAAAACACAGCTGTTGACCTGTCCTCACTTATCAAACGCGAATGCAAAAGGCTTAAAATGTCCACAATGGTCTAGCCGGCGCCGTGGCGAAGGGGTTTGCGGACACAGTTTGTAATCCCGCATACCTTACCCGCGTTTGAAACACAGCTGCGGGCGATTTGGCAGTAGACCGCCTTGCGTTATTGTTTTTTTTTTTTTTACGAACTGGTGTAGGTGCCTGTCATTCAGAAAGCAATGGCAAACTACTGAACGTAACCTTGCCAAGAGAATCACAACAGAAAAAAACAATGGTGGTGTTGACTGCGACGAAAGGATATGCAACTAACTTTAGTTCACCGCAGTATGGTTATTCAGTACAGTTTTATAATTTGGTAAAGTTTACTACTTCTCGTAGTGAAATATTTTATGATCTTAAATTACTGTTGTTATCGAGTACGCTGTCAATCTTATATTGCTGTGGCGTCGCAAACAAGATAATGTAAGAATAAATATCCGTTCTGTCTTCCGTCTTTAATTGGTTTGTTTGTTCAATTGTGTAGTTACGCAAGGTAATGTTTGTATTTGCAAGCCAAGTCTATGCTTCAGGAAATGAGCGACAAAATGCTGTGGCACGGTTAATCGTCATCATTAAATGGTTTGCCAACTGGTGCGGGCGATCATGCTTCTCTCATCTCGTGATTTCCAACAGAATGTTTCCGTTCGATAACTGACAAAAACTCCCTGGCCTAGTGGTTTACGTCTTTCTACGTAATCCCGTATTCTCTCGTGAGTAACATGATGTGCGCGAGAAACGGCATGAGAAACGGGTATGTGAGCCGGTCGCTCAGAAAGAAATGGCAAACTACATCATCGTAATCTTGCCTAGTACATCAACAGTATCTGAAATAAATGCTGGTGTTGACTGCGACGTCCTGTAAGGGATATGCAACAACAACAAAACAAAACACACAAAAAACACTGACACAAATCGGTGCCTTAACAAAAGTCTGTCAATAATTTTCTCTCTGTCTTTCTTTGTCTGTCTTTTCATACATTATTCTAATTGTCACAACATGTTACACTGTTTTCTCATCTCATAATGTGATAAAAAATCGACGACTGCCTCTTTCTAATGTTGTGATAAGTTGTCTTTGTGGCTTGTGCTCTTTCAAATCTTATAGACCCCCAGGAAGGTTAACCCGATCAACAAATGCCCGCAGAAGTCGGATGTGTCGGCCTAACGGCGCAAGAACGCAGCTCTGCTGTAAACAGGCACAACGCAGTCACGTCCGAAAAAAAAACAAGAAACTCCGAAGAAGAAGAAGAAATCTGATAGACATCCGGTTACACTAAATATTGTTCACATATTTTTAGTCCTTACCAAAATTGGAGGCAGTTTAGAACTTTTTGTTGAGACGAATGTGGTGAATAACGTGGGCAAGGAAGAAAACAAATTCCGAGATTCTGCGGAATTTTTTGTAACGTTCGCTCGCAAGAGACAACATTGCTTTTATTGACAAATGTCAAGCGAATGAAAGAAGAAGAACACAAAAATCCCTCGGCGCTTCCCATGTGTTTTCCCGGTGAAACATGCTAGTTAGTTAGTTAGTTAGTTAGTTAGTTAGTTAGTTAGTTAGTTAGTTAGTTAGTTAGTTAGTTAGTTAGTTAGTTAGTGAGTTAGTGAGTGAGTGAGTGAGTGAGTTAGTTAGTTAGTTAGTTAGTTAGTTAGTTAGTTAGTTAGTTAGTTAGTTAGTTAGTTAGTTAGGTAGGTAGTTAGGTAGTTAGTTAGTTAGTTAGTTAGTTAGTTAGTCAGTTAGTCAGTTAGTCAGTTAGTCAGTTAGTTAGTTAGGTAGGTAGGTAGTTAGTTAGTTAGTTAGTTAGTTAGTTAGGTAGGTAGGTAGGTAGGTAGGTAGTTAGTTAGTTCGTTAGTTAGTTAGTTAGTTCGTTCGTTCGTTAGTTAGTTAGTTAGTTAGTTAGTTAGTTAGTTAGTTAGTTAGTTAGTTAGTTAGTTAGTTAGTTAGTTAGTTAGTTACTCAGTCAGTCGACAGATCATCCTCTTTGCACATCGAACCATTCAGTCCATAAGTGCTCGGATCCCCCCCCCCCCTCAGCAAATCCCGCAGCGTGTTGCGGCTAACGCCACCAGTTCTGTGTTGGTTTATCAATCTTCTTTGGCTTTCTGCGTAGTGTTCTTGTTTGGCCACCCCTCTTTTAATTATCTGTTCTCGCAGTCTGGCCATAGTTGTAGATTCACAGTCATCACTTGGTTCTCGCAAAAGTCTTACTTCTCGTAGAGCATTCAGAATGTCAGCCTGGTCCGTGGCGCGTCCGCCCTCCTCATTAGCCCTACCTGCGAGCTTGTCAGCCCGCTCATTCCCTTGCACTCCCGCATGCCCTAGCACAAAGATGAAACTAATCTTTGCCAGCCGAGACCGCTCCAGAGACAGCAACCATTCTCTTCGGATCCACCCCACCTCTATCCCCTTGAGCATGCTCATTACATGCAATTAACTGGACCCCTTCCGACAAGCTACACCCAAAAGCTATGCCAGCTTACTGACTGCAGACCCACGACTATTCGAAGGAGAATTAGTTCTTACCGAGGCCTTCGTCGAACAACGGTTCAAAACTCAATCGCTCGATTGCCCGCTCTTCCAGTGACTTGTGCTTTTAGCCGCAGTCACATACGCGAAACGATGTCTCATTACTTTGCTTCGGCTGGGAAGGGAGCTAGAAATTACAGAGAAGACCGGGTGATACAGTTTTGTGAAGATAACCATATTATTACTGCATTTGTAACACATTTTTCTAACATGATCCTGGGAAACTGTATGCGTGGGAAAAGTCCTGGAGTTAGAATGAGAAACCAAACTGACTACATTATGATTAGAAATAGATTTAACAACATTGTTAAAATTACCAAGCAGCGTGAGACGGAAGATGGTGCGTGATGGTGAAAATGACTATGTGTTCACATGCATCCATTGTGGACAAACATTTACAGTGTGAATTGGTCTGATCGGTCATATTCGCTAACGCAATGGGATGTAGTTATTATGCTTTTTTGAAGCACGATGTAACAAGCTGTCGTCTGTCAAGACGGCAAGGTGCTAATGATGATAACTATACCAAAACATACCTTGGGCTATCAATTCTGATCACAAATCTGCAGCTATAAAACTATAAATTTTAAAACTTTAAAATGCGGAATAAGAACTTTGAGGTTGCTTTAAATAGATATATCAGCATTTATACAACCATAAACATGTCAGCTATACCTGGTAGAAGTAAAAATTAATCGTAGAAAGCATGAAACAATACCGCATGCACATTCTGAGGAGAAAATTAGTACAAAATGAGAATGCGTAACAGCTAGCATACAAACTTCAAATACCAACTTACCAGCGAAAACAAAACAAGAAAACGCAATTGTAGATAACCGATGAAATCACAGCAAAATTACTCGAAAAAAAAAGCAAAGAATACTTCATAATATACATTAATAGACAGAGAAATATGAAACATGTGTACAGCTGCCAAAGAAGGGTGGATCAAGATAAAATTTAAGGAAACAGAGGATCTAAAGGATGTATTTTTAACGACAGTGGGGTTTTTGAAAATATTGCCGTTCCAAGTTTTGTATTAACTCACTATGGAGTTCATGCACCAAGAAAGGCAAATCCAAAACTTGGAACGGCAATATTTTTAAAAACCCCACAGTCATTAAAGATTCACACTGTAGAAATAAAACACAACTCAAAAGTATTGGATGAAACTATTTTATAAAACGTATTTACAAAGAAGAAAAGTAATATAACAGGAAATGGTTGTATCAGAGGAAGATATGGAAAGATTATAGCTGATAATACCAATATAATAAAAAGAAGGACATAATACATAGAAGATTTATTCTGGGACAACAAGAGCAATAAACCAACACGATATAATACTCAATATGGACCAAACATACTTAAGGCTGAACGAGAGAAGGCTATTACAAAAATGAAGCAAGGAAAAGCTGCAGATCCTGACAAGATAACTGAAATGATAAAATCCTCACATCCTTTCCACTGCTAATTATCATAGTTTTAGTTTTTCGGATATTAATATCCGAGCCACAATTACGGAAATAATTATTCATCGGCCATAGAGATGTTTTAAAAAAGCAGTACGGCATGGATGCGTGTTGTTTCCAGGCCTCTTCAACTCTTCTTCTTCTTCTTCTTCTTCTTCTTCTTCTTCTTCTTCTTCTTCTTCTTCTTCTTCTTCTTCTTCTTCTTCTTCTTCTTCTTCTTCTACTACTACTTCAGCTTATCTGCAGTGAGGTTCTTTGCGGCAGATACAAGCCATCTCCATTCGTCTCTCTGGTTGACCTTCTCTTGCCAGTCGCTGATTCCAAGTGCTTGTAAGTCTGTATGTATATTATCTCTCCACTGTCTTCTTGGCCTGCCTTGGGGTCTACGGTCATTTATTTCTTGAGTGTAAGCGAGTTTTGTTTCCCTATTATCTTCCATTCTGTCTATATGCCTTAGCCATTGCAGTCTATTATCATTCATGATACCAGTGATTAGCGGGGACTTAAACAGATCATAAATGTCTTTGTTGCTTCTTCTTTTCCACTCTCCACTTTGTATATCCCTAATGGGCCCAAAGGTGCGTCTTAAGACTTTGTTCTCAAAGGTTTGTAATAAGCCTCTTCAACTCATACAAAGAAAACATTTTTTAACAAGTTGGAGAACAGCCCAGACTTAATATTAATATCAATGGAAGAATCATACACAAACAATTAGAAAGCCGAAGGGAGGCCCTGAAGATGCGGATATTCAGAGGAATATGTCGTATTTCATGCAAACAAATCCAATCAAATACAGAGGTTCTAGAAAGAAAAAAAAAACTAGGAATGAAAAGAGAGTTAATGAAAGAAATAAAACACGGCAAGTGAAATATTTCGGCGACGATAAAAGACATAATAACACTATTATTTAAAAACAAAAACCACGCTGGAGGGTAAGGTTGAACGCAAGCCAGCAAACAATATTTACCTCTCCACCCTTCCCTTGCTCTTTTCTGATAAATTTTGCCAGTTGTCACTAAGTTTTCTGGTTTATTTCTCCTCATAACGTGCACATAATGTGCACATAGACCAGGTGATAACAAAGGCCAAGCGGGGTTTGGCAGCGATGCGGGTGATGGCGGCAGCAAACTGTGAGCAGCGCCATCTATGTCTTCTGTACGAGGGGCTGGTCATGTCTGTTTTGGAGTATGCAATGGCAATCCTGACTCTCAGCCATAAGCAGATAGAAAGGATGGAAAGGATACAGAATGAAGCTATGCGCATTATTCTTGGATGTACAAGAGATACAGCATGCAGGGCGATGCGCTACCTTCTTGATTTTCCAACCATTGAAGAGAGAATACAAGGTTGTAGGGCACGCGCCTATCTCAGAATTAACGCAAACACACAACATCCACTGCATAGTGAAATTAGGAAGGTGAAGGGCAGCAGGTTAAAAAGAGGACGGTCGTGGATGGGTCAAGCCGAAGACATTCTTCAACAGGTGTGTTAACTTGAGGACTTAGTACCTGGCGAGGAGTGGGTGCAAGTGCCAACAGACTTCTGCACATCCTTTTCAGTTTGCATCCAACTAGATAGAAAATGCAGACTAGAAAATCCGGCTGCTGTTGAGGCTGAAGTACAAGCGTTGATTTTCGAGAATTCGCTAGACGGTGACGCGGTCATCTACACAGATGGGTCGGTCGTCCGACATGTGAGAAGCTCATGGGCCTTACAGCTCGGGCCGGAGGGAGAATTGTGAAGGAGGACTCTGCTGATGCTTTCACTGAAACCACAAGTAGCCTGACCATGGAAGTCATGGCAGAAAGTAAATCAATAACATGGCTCGAGACACAGACATTCACTAGGGCTTGTTTCCTTAGCGACTCAATGAACATGATCAAGAGGATAGAGGAGGGGTCGATCCGAAGAGTATGGTTGCTGCCTCTGGAGCGGTCTCGTCTGGCAACGATTAGTTTCATCTTCGTGCCAGGGCATGCAGGAGTACAAGGGAATGAGCGGGCTGACAAGCTCGCAGGTGAGGCTACTGTGGAGGGCGGACGCGCCATGGACCAGGCCAACATTCTGAATGCTCTACGAGAAGTAAGACTTTTGCGAGAACCAAGTGATGACTGTGAATCTACAACAATGGCCAGACTGCGAGAGCAGCAAATTAAAAGAGGGGTGGCCAAACAAGAACACTACGCAGGAAGCCAAAGAAGATTGATAAACCAACACAGAACTGGCGTCGTTAGCCGCTACACGTTGCGGGATTTGCTGAGGAGGGGATCCGAGCACTTATGGACTGAATGGTTCGATGTGCAATGAGGATGATCTGTCGACTAACTAACTAACTAACGTGCCCAAAAATTATGAATGTTTTTCCTCATTTCGCTTATCAATTTACGATTTTCGTTTGTATAGGGTGTATTTTTTAATGACTGCAGTTTTCTATAATATTGCCGTTCCAAGTTTTGTATTTACGTACTGTTTGGTTCATGCAACACAATGCAACATAATTGGTAACTACAAAACCTAGAGCGGCAGTATTTACAGAAACTACAGTCATTAAAAATACACCTTGTACTTCGACACACAAGTGTCTCGTTATGTTTATGTTGTCCTTAATCTGTTGTGCGCCGATGGCAGGCTAGAGGGGTCACTCCCTAAACCGGTTAGTTGGATTCAAATGTTGACTTCTCCTTCAGAAAGCAATGACAAACGACTGAACGTAAAATTTCCCAGAAAATCAACATTGGATTGATCACAACGTCCTGTAAAACAACATGCAACATTTTAAACGTTAACCACACAATGCGGAACACATTACACCGGTCAGTTTAACTAAAATGACGTAGATCAGCATGGCCGAATGAATAAGAATGCGTGTTCTTAAACATCCGGTGTGCTGATGCCGAGGTAAGGGGTTCAACTCCTACACAGGACAGTTGGACTAAAATATTGACCTATCGTCTTTGACTTAGGGAAATTAATTACAAGTACCTCTGAAGTTAGAGTAGGTTCGCCTGAGGGCGAGGAACACTGTTAGAAGGGAAAGTTAATCCACATGCAAAATTAAGTTCAGCATCACTAGAAGTAGTGTATATGGACTACGCTTGAGTTCAAAGCCAGCGAGCGAAAAAAAAAATACAGAGGAAATAAAATGACACCGGTCAGTTGAAATAAAATGACTTCTCATCATTGACTTCATCATCATCAAATGTCATGCCAGCTGGCGTAGGCGTTCACGATTTTCCATAAATCTCGATCTGTGGTTTTCTAGGTCAACTCTGCTGATGATATTACTCCATGCCACCGCCCCAATCCCTCGTTTCTCTTGGTCTGTCTCTCTTCCCCTCAATCTTTCCAGTCATCACGATGTTCTCCAGTGCCTCTCTTCTCATCACATGACTAAAGAAAGCTGTTTGTCTCTTTCTTATTGCTGTTGTATATAATGACTTGAGAACGTAAATTACAAGAACCTCAGAAGTCGGAGAGGGTTCGCCTGATGGCGAGAGACACTGATAATAGGGAAAACTAGCCCACACGCCAAATCAGTTCAGTACACTAGAAGTAGCCGCACCTGTATGGACTACGACTGAGTTCAAAGCGAACAAAAAACAAAAAAAAAACAACCTGAAACTCTGTTTGGCCTTATTTCTAGCACTGTTTGGCTTCAAATAGAAATTGCGACCTGGCCAGCCTGTTGTCATCAGGAAAATCTGGGAAGGCAAACAAGATGGCTGCATCGCTGTTGAGGTCGACCTCATGCATTCTTAGACGATCAATTTCGGCCGCGTCTGTGAGATGTGCAAGTGGGCCACCATCAAAACCAGAAGACATACACAAGGGAAAAGTTTGTGAGTTTAAATAAGAGTGTTGGTAACGCCCTGGAAATGGATAATGGGGTAGTTTTTACAATGACCTTTTTAGAGAAGGACACCGGATTGGACGTGACTTCGAAGTAAAATATTATGGAGGTCTACTGAACTGACCGTTTTCTTTATTTTCCAGTAATAAAGTAACTAGTTATTGCAAATATAACAAATGCTATGCACGTCTATTTAAACGTCTTTATGCGTATGGGTGCTAAACCAATACAACAGTACAACTACAAATGCTCTGAGACTGCCGGGAGAGCTAATCCGGATCTGTATCCCAATAAAATTTTTAAAAATGATAATAAATAGCGAGAACTATCACGATTTTAAATTTGAGAATTTACTAATGAGACGGCCACAAAAGATAGGCCTTGAATTTCAAAATCTAATGGGTCCTCAATGATGCCTGTATGTCACTTATAAGTGAAGATATTCACATTTTTGTGAAGGTGAGACGAGTTGCGATTTCTCATGCTATTCACCCGTAAGTGGAGCTCTCCAATGTGTCCAATTAGTCGGATTACCTTCACCAGTGGGTGTGCATACGAGATGGTCTCAAACGGTCATATGAAAACTGACTTCAAAAATATGTTCCGTCATGTTAAATGATTACAAAATAGTACAAGTATACAAATAAATTATTAATAATCTTTAAACTTTAGGAGGTCAAATCGCACGTTTTGTGTGTTGAAAAGTGTAGCGCAATCGAAATGGGGCGGCCGTCATGACCCGTGGGCTTCCAATTCACATCTTTGCAGAAAATCTGTTTTTCAACCACAATTCGAGCAAGTTTAGCGATGAAACTGCTGATTCAGGGGCGGTATTTTATATCTTCTTCTTCAACGTTCCGAGCCATTGAGGTTCTTTGCTGCAGATACAATCCGTCTCCATTCGTCTCTCTGGTTGACCTCTTGGCAATTAAAATTTACATTAAACATCTATTGGATCCATCGATTCCGATACATGATCATTTCGCTGCCTCTGTGGGATGCGCTCCCCGGCAGTCGGCAGCTTGCACATATCCTTAGAGCACTTTTTTCACAAACTTCCAGTTTCTTAGTTCTATATAATATAGTTCGTAATGTTTAATAGTTTCTATTATATCACCTAATATTTTTGTGAAAAATTTAAAAAAACAAACAAACATGCCCAGCTGGGAACAGAACCCCTGTTTCCCGCGTGACGGGCGGAATGCTTACGACTACGCTAGCGAGGACACAATGATTGTTCCACAAAGATTTTTATATAGTCAAGCCGCCATTTTGGGTTTCATGATCGTAACATCTTTGAATTCTTTGCCTGTTTTTCAACCACAATTAAAGCAAGTTTAGCGATGAAACTTTCCAAATTTCTGAAAAATTTGATGCAGAATTCGAAGATCCATCTACAATTGATGGTTTTCTATTGAAAGTGCCAGAAAACAAAAATTAATTACGGTTCAGCGTGCCATTTTCATTTTTCTCCACGTGCGAGGTTGCCTCAACCAAACGGGTCATAGGCGGATTATGAAAACTGACTTCAAAAATATGTTCCGTCATGTTAATTGATTAAAACAATAGTACAAGTATACAAATCATCATCATCATGTGCCATGCCGGTAAGCATGGGCGGTCATGTTTTGCCATCTCACTCGATCACCAAAGTCGTGGATCAGCTCTGTGTCTCTGTCTCGACCATGCCATCTGATTATCGATGAGTCCACACAACATGATTTTCTTGGCATTTATAAAGAAGGTAGTTTGCCATTGCTTTCCTTCCTAGCAGTGACCATACTGGTCAGTGACCGTAGCCATTGTCTTTTCAAAAAAGAGATCCTCTGCCTACCGTCGTGAAGGTGAAGACCATAACCTACAACTATCTGTCGGCTGCTCTCCATCTTCATCCACCACCTGCACTCATGGCTTTACGTAACCCTGATCGGGGGGCTAAACGGGTACTCCACCTTGCCCAAGGGTGTCCCTTGGTATACAAGTATACAAATAAATTATTAATAATCTTTAAACTTGTGTTCTCTTTAACTTTAGTAGGTCAAATCGCACGTTTTGAGTGTTGAAAAGTGAAAGTTTACATGCCATGCCGATCGGTATGCGCAGTCGCCATGGCACATGGCCTTGCGTTTCCCCATTCACAAAGACAAGCTTCGTGGAAAATGTTGTTTTTCATACACATCGGAAGCAATTACAGCGATGAAACTTTCCAGATATATTTAAAATTGTATGCAGAATTCAAAAATACATATATAATTGAGTTAGTTCTATCGACAGTGCTGGTCTCTCTGGCTGAGGGATTACACCACTTTCTCCGTAATCCCGTTTATCCATGCAGGGTCTCGCAGCGAGGCGAGAACTGGAAGCGGTTCGACCCGCGCTCATGACTTGCGGGATAATGAGCCGGCCGTTCAGAAAGCAATGACAAACTACCGAGTGTAATCTTGCCAAGAAATCAACATACAGCTGAAAGATGCTGATGTTGACAGCGATGTCCTGTAAAGGATATGCAAAACATTTTTTTTTCTATCGACAGTGCCAGAATAGTGTTACAAAGTGCACATGCCAATCCAATCAATATGCGCAAAGAACAAAAACACATCTTCACCGAAAATGTTGTTTTCATACACATTGGAAGCAATTACAGCGATGAAACTTTCCAGATATATTTAAAATTGTATGCAGAATTCAAAAATACATCTCTAATTGAGGTAGTTCTATCGGCAGCGCCCAAAAAAAAAATTAATTACAGTAAGTATGAAATATATTCTTATTTATATAAAAGGTTACGATGATTTCAATCAATTGCTGTGCACAGAACATTAGGCAAACCATTCCTGGAAAACCCAGGATGACGTATGTTATTGTCACGTGAGATTTGAATGAATGAACGACGTCGAAAGAATGCATGGTCTGTAGAAAGGATTTCTGGAGACGCGGTGAAAAATCAGGTGGTGACTCCGTATATCACTTTTTTTCCATTTCCGGTAACAGCACTTTGGGACTCGCTAATAATATTGAATATTCTAATGACATTTCTCTAATGTTCAATTATTATTGTTATGAAACAATTGGATAGAGCTAGTAAATAGAAATTCAACAGTGCATGTCTCTATGTCATTTATAAGTTAAGACATTTTAGTGAATTATCCTTGAATTGGAAAAGTGACTGATGGCGATGGACACTAGGGAAAGCTAGCCTACACAAAAATCAGTCCAGTTTGGACACTGGACACAGCTCGAGTGCAAAGCAAGCGAACGAAACAAAAATTAATGATTAGCATCATTATATGCCCCACAAAATAACGTAGGAGATCGTGTTTCCCCGCATTTTGGTCCTTTGTAAGTAAACGGCCCATTTACTAGCCTCTAGGTGTATTGGACATGTGGTGTTGGTCCCATTTTTCAAATGTATTCATCTGCATTTGGTGGGCGATGTCATCAATATCTCGCTGGCTGCATTTCATTCCCAAGACATTTCCAAGTATCCATTTTAGGCTGGTTGTCCAGGGATCAAGGTCAGTTTTTAAAAAAAAATTAGAACACTCCTGATATGGATTCGAACCTATGATCAACAGTCCAGCAGACGAGTATTTAGCCACTACAATACTATGGCTCTCTGGCATTTTTGGGTAAATTCTATTGCTGACATTCCATCATGCAGCTATCTTAGACCATCAAGCATTATTTCTTTGTGTGCCTATTGCATACTGCTGCCAGTTGGTATATTTGTGTCAGAAGCAGCGCTTACTGTATAGCATAGTTATTTGTTCTGGTAGATTTTATCGGAGGGGGGGGGGGCCTTACTGACACATTGTCTCATATTTGTTTGAGACGTTTTATGGCTTTTTGACTTTTCTTGTATTTAGTTTGCTTAAAATTATAAGAAAATAATTAATTTAAATAATTTTACTATAAGAATATGCTTGTGTAAAAATGGATTATTAAGGATTTCATTTAGAGTTAATTAAACCTATAAAGGGGCTAAAGGCAAGAGAATCAACTTCATTGCTCTGGGTTCTAATCTATATAGCTCAGTCTTTGACAGTTGAATATGTATACAGAAGAGGTTATAAAATAGCAAAAGCCTTGCTGAAAGTAGAAGCTCTTCCCTACATTAGGATTGGCTAGATATAGCACTTATGAACTCTTTCTCATCTCAACTTATAAAGATGTATTGTATGTAATATTTAAATATGAGACTTTATTCATAGTTGAAGTATGAATAAAGCTCAGTTTTAGTCATAGTCAAATAACTTTTAGCTTGAGCCAGTAAGAAGGTGGTTAATTTACATGGGAACGTTGATATTTTATTTGGCAAATAAAATTCACGGTAAACAAAGACATCTATTGGATCCATCGATTCCGACACTCAATCACTTCGTTGCAGCCTGGGGGATGCATAGAGCACACTTTATACACAAGGTTCGAGTTTTTCAGTTCTATATGTTAGTTCGTAATGTTTAATATTTTTTTATTAAAAAGTCGCTTTCACCTAAGTAATTACTGAAAATTGAAAAAAAAAAAATTTGCCTCCCCTGCAGAGAATCGAACCTCGAGCTCCCGCATGACAGTCATAGACACTAACCACTATTCTACTGAGGACACAGTAGTTTAACGAAAATTTATAATATAGTCACACACATGTCCCAATGATGTCACGTGTGTCGCGTGACCAGCCGGGGTTTCCGGGGGCTGGGAATAATTACGTGACCAGCCGGGAAAATTTGACTATGAATAAGGGGAGTCTTTATTCATACTTTGAGTATGAATAGTCACTTCATATTTAAATATTCTTCTTTTGAATTGCTGGTTTTGCTTGGGCTGTTCTACGTGTAACTTTGTTAACATTTTGCTGACCAGCAATCCGGAGCATTATTGTCTCCCATTACCAAGGGCGTTTGCGGATTTTAAAAAAATAACTCTTTTTTAAAATTAAATTCATTAAAAATTTAAAAACGAACGTAGGGTGTTGAAATTTTCAGAGCATCATTGTGGATGGTTGTTACACATGAAAAAATATGTTTTATGCAAATTTGTCACATGATCATGGAGACCATCTTGAATTTGTTTGGCTATTTATAGAAAATTTAGAAGTTTTAAAACCATCTTTTTATAGTTTTTAGTGAATTTGTTCAATGTCAGAGCTACAAAATGTTAGAGGCATGGTTGGCAATGAATAAAATAAGCTAAATAGGAGCACTTATTTAACGATTGACAAAATATTACGGTATAAACTAACCACATAAAACATTAATAAAGCGGAAAATTTTTTTTAAAAATTTCTACAGAGTATTGTGGTTATTTTGTCATATGTTGTGTTAGTGACATGCTAATATTTGTGAATGCTTACCTCTAGTTGAAGTCTAAGCTACTTCCTTCATTAACTGGGGTTAGAGTTGTAGCCATAGGCTGCTGCAAGTCTTTGTCTGGAATGTTGATAATAATCCTCAACCATGTGATATAGCTTGAAACATGGTGTCAGGTGTATTGCAGTCTGGGCAGTACATGCAAGTCTGGCTTCTTTTACCTGCAGCCTTACACACTTTACAGTCTGGTTTGTATCTTGGCTTTTCATATTTTTCAATAAAATGGCGCTCAGTAAGTCATTATGTCGTGACTTGTGGTCTTGAAGGTGTTACGCTGCGCCGAAGAATAGCAGGTCCAATAAGAGCAAGACTGGCATCCCGCCTGAACCTCTTTGCAGTGATCTTATTTTTAGAGTTGGCAGTGTTGTAGCTTATATGCCCATTGACCAGAGCAGTTTCAACTAAATAATTATATAATGGCAGGTACCATTTTTAGGATCTTTGTGGGTAGGGGTAGCTTGCACTCAGTTGACCGAAGTGATCGACACCGCCCATACTTTTGTTGTATTTTTCTGCAAGCACTGGCTTGTTTATTATTTTGCCCTCAGGAATTCCCCTTTTCCTAACTGTCTTGTTCATAACTACATTGGAGTGAACAGTAGATATAAGGTTAACTCTCTTTCCTGTGTACTGAGAGAGGTGATTTTCACCATACCTGTTGACTTCACACATGATCAGATCTATGGCACTTCCAGGGAAAAAATCTTGAAAAAATCAATGGGCATAAACCCAGTTGTGTCTGACATGACAACCTGTTGTTCTTTGTATGTAGGGAGATTGCCAAGCTCAATAAGTTCATTTTGAGGAGCCTTTCTCCATTTCCAAACAGAATTTTCAGCTGTAGAAATGTTCTGGTCTCTTGTGCCACGCCCACTTCTTTCTTCGGAAGTACCTTCATCACCTCCATCATCAACTTCAACATCGTTGTCGCTACTTTCAGTCACACTATCATTCACTTCTGCATCTCTACTTAGCCAGGGAACATCGCTTTCAGCTTCAAATTTTCTGGCAGAGTCAGAATCCTGTATACTACGAGCTTAGTTTTCATCATCAGACATGATGAAAATGCTGAATATTCACTTGGGACCAAAATTTCACTAAAAACACGCTCGTTACTGCTCCAAGCAATTTTAACCATGGGCGCAGCCATATTGGAGAAACAACTGGTTAAAGCCAGATTCGGTGGCTATCGGTAAGGCCGTCTGTTTGAAATCCGCATGTCGCTGATTCGGCGATCGTCGAAGTTGGTCGCCAAGGCATATAGCCGGAAATTCGTAGATCGTCGAAGTTGGTCAGCAAAGTGTTAATGCATTTTTCATCTGCTGTTATTAAAGTACATGACACCACCTAGCTACCCCATGTATACATAATTTAACATTGGTAGATCAGCCGTGTCCAAAGGCTTGCAAACGCGGTTCATGAGCCTCTTACCAGGCATTTGAAATGCAGCCGCGACTGATTTTTGCAGCAGACTGTCGCATTGTGTTATAACAAGTTGGTATGGGAGCCGGTCGTTCAAAAAGCAATGGCAAACTACTGAACATAAAAACTTGCCTAGTACATCAACAGCAGTTGATAAATGCTAGTGTTGACTGCAACATCCTGCAAGGGATATGCAACATTACAATTTTAAAAAAAAGATCGAAGGGAGGAAACCAAAGGGAAGACCAAGAATTAAATACCTGGATGGCTTGGCCACGTGGCATGGTCGAGACAGAAACACGGAGCTGATCCATGACTCTGGTGATCGAGTGAGATGGCAAAACATGACCGCCCACGTTTATCGGCACATGATGGGTGGATGTGCACTTGTGGATTGTAGCCACAGGCAGTTGATTACATACTCCAAGAATGCCTTGATTGTGACATATCTAGGCAAACCTTCTGGCCTAGAACACAACGAAACATAAATTTCATGGACCACGAAGTGAGCTATAATAGAAAAGACCACATTGTACAGACGATCAGTCATTCAAGGAAATCTTCTGCGTTCATCCAGAGATTTTGTTTTCAGACGTGATTGTGTTGTGCCTGTTTACAGCAGAGGTGCGTTCTTGCGCCATTAGGCCAACACATCCGACTTCTGCGGGCATTTTTTGACCAGGTTAACCTTCCCTGGGGTTTCTTAGGACGTTTGACTCTCACTATTGTGGTGTTATCCCCCATCCCAGCTGGCCCATTTAGAACAGCCAAAAACATCCTGGTCAGCCCTCAAGGGTAGGCAGGGGCAGACCATGGGCATTCCCCGCCATCCAAGGAGGCTTCCATAATTTCAGAGCCGACACATAGCACTCTGGTACTGGACTTACCCAAGGAATCGTCACGTCCTGCACATCGCTGCTTAGCTTCACTTCCGTATATTGGGCCTTCCAGTCACCACAGGCTGTTCATCCAGAAACCAGAAGAATGCAGTCTGCAGATGACATCCACACAGTGAGCTTTCGATTCGGATTTTCCATGTAATGGATTTGCTATCCAATTCAAGGAAATGAAAGAAGTAAGAAACATTATCTAGCTGACAAATTCTGGTTGATGAGATAATATCTTATGATTTCGAAATACTCCACATTTATAGGGCCAGCTGCATCTAATGGGTCACTCTGCTTTCCCAACTGGACATTATCTACTATGGGCACTTTAGACATAAAGAAGTTTCAAAGAATTTGGAACATGGCACGATGTTAAAAACAGTGAAATACCTTGAAATGTGCACGTCTTAGGAGACTCCGATGCAAAAACCCTGGCATGTACATTTATGAATTTCACTCTCGCTATACACAAAATTAACGGAAAGACCACAAAAGTCGTTTACTATTTTTTTTTTCCCCTCTGTCTTTAGTCTCTGATGACGTTGGGCTTCCAGACTCTTTTGGACATTCTGTTGGACCTGAGCGTGAAGAGATTCTAGCCAGGGCGGCCGGAGATGAGGTATGAAACATGTTTGTTTTGTCATTACTGTTTTTATTTTTTCTTTCTTTCACACTTCCATTCACAAATCTTCCATTGGGGCATAGAGCCTCAAACACACCATTTTTTTATCTGTTGGTGTTTCACGCAGATCTGTCCATTTACTACCCATTTTTATATGTCTGAAGTTCTTTTCTGTGTGTGTTTTTAGGTCTTCCTCTTTGACTTCCACTGTGGGTTGCAGAAAAGGGAGTTTCTGGTTACATCTTTCTCAGGCTGACTTAATGCTTCTTCTGTCCAACACTGGCATGTTTTCCTTGTCTCTTGATGTATTGGTATTTTAGTTCTCTCCATCAACTCTACATTGGTGACTCTATCATACCAATTTAGTCCTTGTATTCTGTGTATCAAGAATACACTTCAATCTACCGCAGAAGAATGTCTCGGTGTGTCAACCACGCATAGAAAGAACAGATGGTTCAATCAAAAATGTGAAGAAGCAGTCACTAAGAAGAAGAATGCCAGACATGTATGGTTAAATGACATCAATAACATCCAAAAGGAAGAGCATTATAGAAATGAATGTAAAGAGGCTACAAAAATAGTCAGACAGCAGAAGCGAGAATATATGAGTAATATAATCAAAGATATGGAAACTAATCACCAGAAAAATGAATCCAGAAAGTTTTTTAAAGTACTGAAGTCAATGAAAATAGGGCACCAACAAAACACATATGGTTTAAAAGACAAAAATGGGAATATGATAAATACCAATGAAGAAATGTGCAACACATGGAAAGAATATTTTATTGAATTACTAAATTGTGAAGCTCCAAGTAACATTTTCCCACAGGAAGAGGTTCTAACATGCGAACCACAAATTGAAGAACCTACATTTGAAGAAATCCTATATGTAATCACACGACTTAAAAACAATAAGGCAACTGGGACTGATGGAATTGCTGCTGAATTTATAAAGGCAGGTGGCCATGCATTACATCTAAAGCTATACGAACTAATAATAAAAATCTGGAGGACAGAAGAATTACCCCATGACTGGAAAGAGTCATTATTGATACCTATCTTTAAGAAAGGAGACAAGTTCCAATGTGGAAATTATAGAGGAATATCACTACTGTCCACAAGCTATAAGATACTATCCGCAGTATTACTAAATAGACTAAAACCATATTCAGAAGACATATTAGGTGACTACCAGGCGGGTTTTAGACAAAACAGATCAACAATAGATCAGATATTTATCTTACGACAAATAGCCGAGAAACATTGGGAATATAAAAGAGATCTCCATAACATTTTTGTGGATTTTAAAAAGGCTTATGATAGTGTCCATAGGAATAGTCTATGGAATGTTATGCAGGAATTTGGAATACCAAGGAAGTTAATTAACATGACCAAACTATGCATGGAAGATACTTATAATATAGTAACATATAAAGGCAGGAAATCAGACCCCTTCCAAATAACATCTGGCTTGAAACAGGGTGATGCACTATCGCCGCTACTCTTCAATCTGGCTCTAGAGAAAGTTGTAAGGAAGGTAAAGGAGGAATGTGATATTGGAGGAACATCCAAGCTGCTTGGTTATGCAGATGATATAGATATTATAGGGCAAAGTGAACAAAAGACATTAGAAATATTGACTCACTTAAAGGAAAAAGCCCAACAGATGGGGCTGGTTATCAACCAAGATAAGACAGAATATATGGTAATTTCAAGAGACGGAATGGCTAAAAACTCTGGCCACATACAAATAGATAATATGACCATTAAAAGAACGGAAACATACAAATACCTGGGTACAATCTTCAACTGCTCCAACATCATAAGGGAAGAAATACAAACTAGAATCAACTCTGGAAATAAGATATACTATGCACTACAACATCTACTAAAATCAAAGGCGCTATCTCGTAACACCAAAATCACAATATACAAAACACTGATCAGACCAGTTGTGCTGTATGGCTCTGAAACCTGGAGTACAACGAAAGGAGACGAAGCCTTGTTACAAACCTTTGAGAACAAAATTTTAAGACGCATCTTTGGACCCATTAGGGATACACAAAGTGGAGAGTGGAAAAGAAGAAGTAACAAAGACATTTATGATTTGTTTAAGTCCCCGCTAATCACTGGTATCATGAAGGCTAATAGACTACAATGGCTGGGGCATATAGAAAGAATGGAAGATAATAGGGAAACAAAACTCGCTTACACTCAGGAAATAAATGACCGTAGACCAAGAAGGCGGTGGAGAGATAATATACATACAGACCTACAAGCACTTGGAATCAACGACTGGCAAGAGAAGGTCCACCAGAGAGACGAATGGAGACAGATTGTATTTGCAGCAAAGAACCTCAATGGCTCGGAATGCTGAAGAAGAAGAAGAATTCTGTGTTTGACTGTCCAAACAATTTTCAGCAATCTTCTTTAAAACACCTCTGAGGTATAGGGCAATTATTTGCTTGTTTACTAATTGCCCGGGAATCACAGCCATGTTAAAACTGGTTATATAGTGTATTTTTAATGACTCTGCAGTGTTTAAAAATATTGCCGGTCCAAGTTTTATATTCACCCTCTTTAAAGTTCATGCAAAATAATACATAAATACAAAACTTGGACTGGCAATATTTTCAAACATTGCACAGTCATTAAAAACACACTGTATTTAGCATGCCAGAATTCTCTTTCAAACTTTTGTCTGTTAAATTGCTAACCTGATACCATGTTCCTCATTCCTCAATGATGATTGTATTCCTTAATAGACAGACACTTTGCTTATTTACTTATGTAAATGCTGTGAAGTGAAGGACCCTATATATGCCTTATGGCACATTTACATATGTTGTTGGCCCACATTTGTATAGCACTCGGTGGGTAATGTGGTTAGTAGAACATCGACTGCCTTTACTTCCTACAATATTTCCTATAGCTTCTTTAAGGCTGGGTTTACCTGGCAACCAAAGTCAGTTTGAAAAATCTGCCTCGATGTGGATTCAAACGTATAACCACCAGTTCAGCTGATGAGGATCTAGTCACTGTTTTACCACAACACCCCTTAAATGCTGGGTGAATCCAACTTAGTGCTAAAGAATTTGTGTAAGTGCTAGGTGAATCACAGTTAGTGCTAAAGAATTTGTCTTAAATGCTGGGTGAATCCAACTTAGTGCTAAAGAATTTGTGTAAGTGCTAGGTGAATCACAATTAGTGCTAAAGAATTTGTCTTAAATGCTGGGTGAATCCAACTTAGTGCTAAAGAATTTGTCTGAAATGCTGGGTGAATCAAATTAGTTCTAAAGAATGTGTCTTAAATGCTAAGCGAGTCCAAGTTAGTGCTAAAGAATGTATATGTTTGCATTATATTAGATCAGTTCATAAATAAATTCACATGTATTGTTTGGTGCTTGAAGTAGAAGAAAGAAGAGGAGACTAGGAGACATAAAAATTGAAAGCCATGGTTACCTCACCGGGATTTGAACCTGTCTCCTCCAAATAATGACACCTCACTTCAGGAACAAGTGTACTTCGAGATATAATCAGCCAGACACCAGAAGGTACACAGGCAGTTGCGATTGTCTTATTGAGTCTTGCTGAAACATTCGTAATTGTATTGTGGAATGTTTGTTTTCTGATAGGATCCATATTTAATGAACGTCATGAAAAGAGCCAAGGGAACTTTCCAGGAGCCAACTATTATTACATCCGGTTTTAACAAAAGGATGATTGGTTGCATATGTGAGTATACATTTTTTCTGGCCACTTCTCTGATTAGCAGATTCAGTATTTTTTTTCAATAGCTTTGATAGTTTTGTTATTCTTACAGTCATGCATTACACATAAGTTTGTAGATTTGTACAGTTGTCAGTTAACGTAAGATCAAAGGCTTTTAACTTTTAACGTTTTAAAGTTACACACGTTCATACATTTATATTCATTAGTTACACATTAGGTCATAGAATTTTACAACAGTCAAGTAAGGTAATGTCATTTGAGGAAAATGTGACATGTTTTCAATTGGAATAGGTGAATTTCTTTGTCTTGTGTGCCTAAATGTCCTTGAAACACATGAAAGATTTACTTTACAGCAAAATGAGCATGTGTGTTACCAGAGCCCATATTGAAAGCACAGAACAGTAATGATAGTATGTCATAAGTGGCGATTAAGGAGACTTATGGGAGAGTGGCTGCCTCATACCGCAGTGAACCTTAGCTGAAAATTTATTCACTTTTAAATAAGTTTCTAGAGAGCTGTATGTTGGTTTGGGAGGTGATGGGTGGACCAGCATTCCTCTGGTACGTGATGCATGGAGCTTGTTTGTGTGTGTGTACAGCCACACTTGTCAGAAAGGCATTTGTTTGAGTAAGGATTACTTCCACCATACATGTATGGACGTACAAGTACTCCAGTGCCCTCACATAGACCACAGAATGAAAATACCAAGTCTTGAGTTCTGTAGCACTAGTGAGGTTCAAATGAGTGCATTCCAGAAGCATAAATATAATTCTGTTGGTGGGTTTCCTAACTTGAATTTTAGTCTGGGCAATGAAGTTAAAGTGGCAAAACAAATCGGGGAAAGGGGACTGCTTCTGACAATCAGAAGCCCCCTGCTGTGCTTGCTCAGCAGCAGAGTTTTTATCACTGGGCATGGCCTATCACTTTTCGATTGTGTTTATATTTCCCTTCTCCGTGTGTTTAGGTCCTCCTCTGTCTTCTGCCCTGTGAATCCCTTAAACTATTCTCATGTTTTCTTGGCATATGCCCTGTCCTGCGCCTGCATCTTGTCTTTATCTCATGATTCACTGGAATCTGTTTCCTTGAAAGTGTGTCCGCACATAACAACATTTGATTAATATTTAAATAATGACACATAAAGCACAAATTAATTGCCTGCCATCTTTGTTGCATCTCGTCAGGTACATATTGCCAAGGTCACACAACATAAACTTAAGCATACAGTCAATCTTTCAGGCTGAAATCGTCATTAACGTGCCGTGCCGGTAAGCGTGGGCGGTCATATTTCGCCATCTTACACGATCACCAGAGTTGTGGATCAGCTCAGTGTTCTTGTCCCGACCATGCCATGTGATCAAGCCATCCAGATATTTACTTCTCTGCCTTCCCCCTCAATCTTGCTAGTTGTCGCCAAGCTGACATTTACAACATATATATTCGGACTAATTTCAACTGTCTTCTACAGTGAAGCATATCTTCCCTATATTTTGGAATCAGGCGCATTCTCTTGTCAGATGCATTGCATTCTCTTGTGGGGCTTTTGATACCCACACTTTTTGATTGTTAATATTTTTTTAGTTTTATCGTTAATCTGATTTCATTTAGCTCTTTTTGTGCTGTTTTTGCTTTATTGAGTATTGTTCTTTTTCCCACTGTAATTCCTGTTTACCAGGTTTGGGTTCGTTGTAAAGTATGTCTTTGTTATCTCTCGTTTTTTTACAGGCGTCACATATCTACTTTCATTTCATATTGTCATATTCTGCTGCAGTATTGTTTCTTGACTTTAAAAAAAATTAAGTTGCATGTCCTTCACATGACGTAGCAGTCAACCCCGGCATTTTCGCTGTTCATGATTCCTGGGCAAATTTTACATTCAGTAGTTTGCCGTTGCTTTATGAACGACCGGCTCCTATACTTTTTCGAAAAAAACCAGCACCGCTGTGTTTCGAACCCGAGTATATGGGCTCACAAACCGCGTTCGCAAGCCCTTAGCCACAGAGACCGGTAAAAATTGTTTACATATCCTTTACAGGACATTGCTGTCAACATCAGCATCTTTCAGCTGATTGTTGATTTCTTGGCAAGATTACGTTCAGTAGTTTGCCATTGCTTTCTGAGCCTTTCTTTTCTTGACTACTGCGGTTAATATTCAACTGGCTATTGTGTCTTTTTGTTTTCACAACATAGCTTTAGGCGTTTGCAGTACTCACCTGGCGAGATGCAGCAGAATATGCCAGGCAATTAATTGTGCAGACTGTTGTGTGTGTCTTCATTGCTTAAATTCAGAATGGGGAAACGTTGTTTTGGATTCAAAATCATTGTAAAAATAAGACTTGTCTGACATCCATGTTGCAGGTGAGGAGGATGCTTTGACCATTAACTGGATGACGGTGCACAGAGGGGAGCCCAAACGCTGTGAATGTGGCTACTGGTTTAAACTGGCCGACAGCCACAGCAGCCACCATTAGAATCTTTGAACCTGCCTAGTTGTGTAGTTCTGTGCTAACTTGCAGATGGTCAGGTTCTTGTTCCTGTTCGTTTCACCTGTCTATGCTCCTGACACTTTACAAATATTTTATTACCTGTCATCGTCTTTTGTTCTTTCAAGCAGGATCTGTCATTGGGAGGGGGGAAGTTACGCATTTGTCTTTGAAACAAAATTTTAATTATTCTTACTGTTTTGACATGGACATAATGACATACTATTCCAGTTGTAGTTTTCATTCTTTTTGTTGTGATATTTGTGTGTAGTTGAGTGTTTGGAGCAGTGACTTTAGTATGGCTTGTTTACAAATTGTTTGCTACAAGTGAACAAGATTATCACTTGATTAAAACATTGATACCATACCTCGTCATTCTTTGCTTGTGGTATGTGTGTGACACAGTATTGGTAGCTTGTCAAAATTGATAGATTTGGATAAGTAAGGGCAGTCATAACATCAGATACAATGATACTTGGCAGAGACTAAGAGCAGAATGAGTGGAGCAAAAACTGCATTTTCAGATAGTGAAAATTGGAGGGGTGGGGGATGATCATGATTTTGCAATAACCCACCAGAGAGTGGGTACTGAAATGTTAAAGAGGGCCTATTTTTCTGCATGGCAGAGAGACATGAACGGAAATTATCAATTTAGGGAGAGTTTAGAGGCAGTGGAGATGTGGTTCCTGATGTGAATATTGTGACTACCTTCAAATGCCAGATAAACAAACAAACGATTGCTTTGAAGAGGCTAGATAAAGTAGAATATATGCAACTATAAGAAAGAGACAAGCAGCATTCTATGGTTATATCATGAGAAGAGAGTCCTTGGAGAACATGACGAGAGGGAATATCTGTGGTAGAAGAGGCAGACAGAGGGGAATGATGCTGGGTTGACAAACGGTGGTGTGAAGAATATCTGTCAGTTGGCGGGGTGGTGTATGAATGCTGTGGTTAAACAGCATTGTTAAATGCCCGGTTCCACTGTTGGACATGGCTTGGGGGGAATGACACATCACAGTTAGTGTGACTGTTAATTATGAAACTGCGCGTCTGACTATCCCCAAAACTACATTGTCAAAGTATCGACCCTGTTCACAACCAGAAAGTATAGGAATGCAATTTCAACTGTCCGAAGTTTAGTTTAAAAGTAATTGCGTTGTGCCTCTTTACAGCCTGATGTGAAATATATAAACCCCATCTTCCCCACCGTCCAGAAAGATGGGCATTCTTCGCCATCCAAGTAGACTCTCACAAGTACATTGAGGCGCATAACTGCTCTGGTACTAAATTCACCAAAATATCCGTATGTTGAGCCTCCTATTTTTAATGGACTGTGCGTGTAAATCTGAGACTATTGGCTCGCACTAGAAAAATTGCAACAGAAATGAGATTCCTGAGAAGAATACTCAATGTATCAAGAAGAGATCCATCCATCATGTGCCATGCCGGTAAGCGTGGGCGGTCATGTTCTGCCATCTCACTCGATCACCAGTCATTGATCAGCTCCGTGTTTCTGTCTCGACCATGTAGAACGGAGCACTTATGGGTTACACCCGTGTGCCGTGATGCTGATCCGTCGACTTAATTAAACATCCTGTGTGCTGAGGTAGAGAGTTCAACCCGTACAAGGTCAGTTGTACTAAAGTGTTGATCTTTCACCCTTGGCTTGCTGACGTAATACGTACCTCTTAGTCGGAGTGGGCTCGCTTGATGGCGAGGGACACTGACATAAGGGAAAGCTGATCCACACACAAAAGTCAGTCCTGTGCACTAGACATAGTAACACGTGTATGGACTACGCTTGAGTTCAAAGCGGGCAACGCAAAACAAAACAAATATTACAAGTAGTATTGTCATGTATGGCTCTGTCTCTTTCCGCAGAACGCTGCCCAAACTCGCTACAGAGCACGAAAACCGTAGCTCCAACGACGACCACTTTTTTTTTTTTTTTTTTTTTTTGCATATCCTTTACAGGACATCGCTGTCAACACCAGCATCTTTCAGCTGTATGTTGATTTCTTGGCAAGATTACGCTCGAGTAGTTTGCTATTGCTTTCTGAGCGGCCGGATCACATACCCCGTAAGTTGCCGATGCGATTCGAACCACTGCTGATTCTCACCTTCATCACGTTACCTACGAGATTACGGAGAAAAGTCATAACCACGAAGCTGGCAACGACGACCTTACCGAATCTTATTAAAAGAGATAAAACAATCTAATTTGCACTTCGCGCAGGAAGTAAAATTGAGTACACGGTAAGTATGGTCCGTAGAAGAAGATGTTGAACTGTGAAGTGTTCAGCCTTCACATATGCTAGGTCGTGACATCAGCAGTGCGACAAGGTTAAATCCTGTTCCTCCTTCTCTCTCTCTCTCTCTCTCTCTCTCTCTCTCTCTCTCTCTCTCTCTCCCCCCCCCCCCCCCCCCAACCCCAATCTTGTTGTTGTAATCCCGCTTACCGCGTTCGAAACACAGTTGCGTTAGTTTTATTTTTTTATAAAATGGTAAAGGTGCCGGTAGTTCAGAAAGCAATGTTAAACTACTGAACGTAAACTTGGCCAGGAATCACGAGCAGTCAAAAAATGCTGGGATTGACTGATACGTCCGTAAAGGATATGCAACTAATATGCTTGTTCATAACTTATTTAGACAACATATGTAAATAAACCAGCCAAATGGGACCGCAACAATACCGCATGAAGAACAGAACACAGAAGAAGAATCGACGGCAAATTACACCATTAAAAACTCCTATTTGCGGACGACCAAGCACTAATTACTATGTCTGAAGCAAACCTACATGTCTACTTAGTCTAAACGGAGTGTACAATGATATTCCCCGAAAGGATACTGAACATCTCATTAATTGAGACAAATAAGAAATTATGAAGTAGCGGGATATAGCAGCGCTAGATTTCATTTGAAAACACGCAAGTAAAATGGTTCGATGACATAACTAGGTTACCAACAGACAGTATAGGACAAGCAATGATGTACAGACCAAATAAAACCGGGAAAATACACCGACCATCTAAACGACGGACAGAGGAAATAACAGTCCACAGGAATTTCGATACAAGGGGCACTATCCCGTTATTTACGCTTCACCTCGACACTGCAAGGTATAGGGCGTATTTTTAATGACTGTGCAGTGTTTGAAAATATTGCCGGTCCAAGTTTTGTATTCAGCCTCTGTAAAGTTCATGCAACATAACTGGTAAATACAAAACTTGGACCGGCTATATTTTCAAACACTGCACAGTCATTAAAAATACACCCTGTACAAGAGTAACAAGATGAGATATCTGCAAAGGGGTATTGAGTTCCCTTTACCGGGAAGGTTAACCCGGTCAACAAATGCCCGCAGAAGTCGGATGTGTCGGCCTAACGGCGCAAGAACGCAGCTCTGCTGTAAACAGGCACAACGCAATCACATCGGGGGAAAAAACTCCGGATGAACGCAGAAGAAGAAGAGTTCCATTTATTGTCGATTTTTAATCCCCGACAAATCCCTGAACATCGTCTCGTACTCATTTGTGAGACTAGATCGACACCCCCCCCCCCCTCCCTCTGGCGAAGGGTTTAAGGACGCTGTCCGTAATCCCGTATACGCACGTACGAAACACAGCTGAGCGAGATTCGGCAGAGGATCGCGTCGTAACGGAGGATGTTTGAGCCGGTCGTTCAGAAAGCAGTGGCAAGCTATGAACGTAAAACTTGCCAAGACATCAACAGCAGCTGAAAAATGCTGGTGTTGGCTGCAGTGTCCTGTAAATAAGATATGCAAAATAAATTTTAAAATAGTTCGACCCATAGCCCAACTCTTCGGACAGAATCATCCTGCCTCAACTTGGTATTGAACTCTGACATTACTATACCACTACCACGACATAACGAGCTACAGTAATGACGAGATCCCCTTGTCGCCATGTTTTCTCCGTTGCAGAGAAATCTCTTTTTTTATGTTGCATATCCCTTACAGGACGTTGCAGTCAACATCGGCATTTTTCAGCTGCTGTTGATGTACTAGGCAAGATTACGCTCAGTAATTTGCCATTGCTTTCTGAGCGACCGTCTTACATACCCCCAAAAGTTACCAGCGCGGCTCGAACCGCTGCCGGTTCGAGCGCAGCTGCGTTACTCACGAGAATATACGGGGTTACGGCGAAAGCCTAAACCCCTTCGCCAGGGAGAAATCTCTAGAGACCATTTTTATGAAGCTATAGTCTGTTTACTTTTGTCTGCCCTAATAGAAAATTCCATATCTCAGTAATCAACTAAGGGGAAATGATGAGATTTAGCATATAACCTTATCATTATGTCCACCCAACAAAAAGAAATTTTTGTTCTGGAGATTGTACAGCAGATTTCAAAGTTTGTTTATATGCGGTATATAACATGTCAACATGGTGGATATGCTTGCAGATCTACAAATTGATGGGAAAGACATTAGACGTATTAAAAAAAAACATATATTGGAAACAACAAGCTGCCATAAGGATTGATAATGAAGTGGGACAATATCAGCCTATTACGAGAGGTGTTAGGCAGGGATGTGTAATGTCTCCAGATATTTTTTCCCCATACAGTGAAAATATTTTCAGAAATGTAGAAGATATAAATGGAATCAGCATTTGGGGGACGAAACATCAATGACATTAGATATACAGATGATACAGTATTGATTACAGACAATGCGCAAGATCTGCAACAATTAGTAGATGCGGTTGTTGTACACAGTGAGCAACTGAGGTTAGAATTAGATTGTAAAAAGACACAGGTTATGGTCGTCACCAGGAAGAACGAAATGCCACAAGTAAATGGGACTATTCTTCAACAAGTGTATCGGTACAATTATCTCGGAACAGTCATAACATCTGATGGGAGATGCTTTGAAGAGATTAGACCAAGAATCGCCATGGCGAAAGTAGCCTTTAGCAAGATGAAAAACATTCTGACCAAAAAAAAGATGTCATTTGAAACGAGAAAAAGAGTGTTGAGGAGATACATAGAGCCTGTTCTTTTGTATGGATGTGAAACTTGGACAATGAGCAGTCAAGCTGAAAAACATCTGATGGCTGCAGAAATGTGGTTTCTGAAGAAAATGCAAAGAATACCATGGAAAGACAGAAAAACCAATGACCAAGTACTACAGGAAACAAATTAAAATCGTAAATTGATTAGAGAAATTAGACGTAGAATATCAAAAAATTTTGGACATGTTATGAGAAGAAATGGATTGGAGAACTTAGTGACTACTGGCAAGATCGAAGGGAACAGACCAAGAGGAAGACCGAGAGGAAAATACCTGGATGGCATGGACGAGACAGGAACACTGAGCTGATCCACGACTCTGGTGATCGAGTGAAATGGCGAGTCATTACCGCCCACGCTTTCCGGCATGGCACATGATTGATTGATTGATATAATTCATGGGTCAGAGATGAAATTCACATTATTATATTAAATGTATTACGTCTTCACAAGGAAACATTAGCGCTGAATAGTTTATTTTCTCGTGGGACATGAGATTGACCTTACGACAAGAGCCTCGCGTGGTGGAACGAGGCATTACTGTAAAACAAGTTTGTTAGCGAGAAATCACTAGTTTTTCTCCAAAACATCAAAGAAATGTCGCCGCTTTCCATGATTTAAGTTGCTTTTGGACCTATCAAAGACATATTCTTTGGGTGAGGGTAAATATAAGACGGCAGAAAAAATTTCATGACGATGCAACAGACAGTTTTCAAAATAATTGATCGTGAATGAAGGCATTCATTTCTGGACAGACTATAGTAAGAAGTCACGTGGCAGAATAAATAAGAGCGTTTGCTCTTAAACTTATGGTGGGTGGTAGGGGGTTATGTCCCTACACTGTAAGTTAGACTTAAATAAAACGTCGTCATTGTCGATTTCTTAATAACTAATACTGGAAGGCCCCGGTTAACGTCGAGGTTACATTCTTGGAAAACGCGACTTTAATGACGTATAACGAAACACTATTTCCCATAGAATTAAATGAAATACAGTGTATTATGTAATGTTTATTTTGATGGTTATTGATATTTATTGGCTAAGTACAGGTGGGCTGGAGGGCGAGTGGTGGAATTATTGGGACGTAGAGGCATTAAAACCACGACTCACTCCAAAACTATCATCAGCACCACTATTACTGCTCTCACCCGTTTTCTTAGTTAGATTTTCATAGAGAGACTTTGCTTTCTCTTGGATAGCCATCTTGCTCACAGGCATATTCCGTTGATTATGGTCTTCAATTCAGACGGCCAATAGTGCTTCCATGTTTTCCATAAGAGTACTGCTGGTACGAGTGATCTTGGAAGCACTCAAAGGGTTTACGTTTTTAGCACCCTCTTTGGTTTTGTCAGCACCTGCACGAATTGTCCTTACTGTGGTTGGAGATAAACCACGGACTTTACCGATATCAACAGCCCGATCGCCAACCTCAAAACTACGTAACATATTTAACTTCGCCTCAAGAGTAACACTCTTCCTGGGTCTCTTACAACCAGACACACTATCACTTACTGTGCGCTTTGAACTCATAATGATGGGTAATGACACGATACAATCCTGGAAAAACGCACTGCACAAAATGTTAAATGGCGCAACCTAGCAACACAGGTGACAGCGTTATAGTGGAACGTAGCGACGTAAAGTGAAGTTATGTCCCATTGTGACAACGACGTTATAGCGAAACGACGTAAACCGAAAAAAAGTCGCTTAAAAGTCGACAGGGTCGACTTCATTGTACCGGGTTTTATCCCATTTGGCTCGGTCTCTTTCCGCAACGCGGAAAGCGTCGCACAAAGCACGAACTCCGTAGCTCTAGCGACGACCCACAGGAGTCTCAGAAAAATTTAACTCGTGAACCGAAGGACGCGGCCCGGAATCGAACCCACAACCTTCGGGACCCGAGTCAAACGGCTTGATCACTTCGCCACGGAGTACGTGGCAACGTAAAGTGAAGTTATGTCCCATTTTGACATCGACGTTTTAGCGAAACGACGTAAATCGAAGAGACGTATAGTGGGGCCTACCTGTAAAATTCGGTCATGATGTCATCAAAGGAAAAGCATTCCATATAACGTATTCACCCAACAATAAACGATTACTCAAATATAGTGAGGAGTTAGCAATTAAACTGTTCAATTCGGTTTTGTGCAAACAAAATGAGTTCGTTGTAAATTTGAAAATACCGTGCGAATAACAGATGTTCCACATACGAACAATATCTATGTGTTTTCCATTTATTCACTCCAAACCTTATATAACTCTTCAGTATGCACCTGACGAGATGCAGCGACATTTGCCATGCCATAAATCGTAAAACATATTGTTTGTGGCAGTACCGTGCGCTAGATTTTCTCATTATGATGCAAGGCTTCAAAATGCCGCCCCTTACATGTTTTTTTTCTTTAAAAATACCCTTTCCTTTTGAAGCCCCCTTACGGTGCCACCTGATGCGGCCGCCTCTCTGTATCATAGCACAGCATGGCCATGATTTGTGGCTTCTGTTTTTTTTTTTAATTAGACTTAAATGTTGACCTCTCGTCCTTGACTTAGGGACGTAAATTGCAAGTACCTCTGAAGTCGGAGTGGGTTCGCCTGATGACGAGGGACACTGATAATAGGGAAAGCGAATCCACACGCAAAAATCAGTCGCGTGTCGACTGCGCTCGAGTTGAAAGCGACCGAATCGTGGTTGGGAGGGGAGAGAAGAAAAGGAGACAAAAGTCAACTTCCTGTGGCAACATTATAGACCATTCAAAACAGCTTTTCAGCTGTACTTGTGAAAGCAAATGTTACAGGGAACCACTAAGATGCCGCGGCAGGAGTTAACTGTATGCCCCTTACAAGACATAGCATTCAATTCCAGCATTTATTGGTTGCTTGTAGTTTGCCATTGCTTTCTAAATGGCCGACGATCATAGCATTGTGAAAATCAACGAACAGTGATCACATTCCAAAACTTCTGCCGGTCAGTTTGAACCCGGTAAGTCTTGATTGTGGAACTGCGTTCCCTACCCCTAGCCAGGTACACCGACCAGCATGACCAGGAAGTGAAACATGAAAACAACACACAAGTAACAGCAGATGACAGATATGTAACAATAGACTGTATGCATGTAGCAAAAGACGACAGCCAAGTAACGGCAGACGACAGACATGTAACAACAAACGACAGACAAGTAACATCAGACGACAGACATGTAACAGTAGACTGTTAGAATGTAACAAAAGATCGGAGAGACAAGTAACGACAGACATGTAACATTAGTCTGTATGAATGTAACAAAATGCGACAGACATGTAACAACAAACGAAAGACAAGTAGCAGCAGACGAGAGACGTGTAACAACAAATATCAGCAGACGAAGGGCATTAAACAACAGCCATGTAGCAACAAACGACAGACAGGTAACAGCAGACGACAGACAAATAACAACAAACGGCAGACATGTAACAATAAACGACAGACATGTAACAACAAACGACAGATAGGTAACAACAGCCATGTAGCAACAAACGACAGACAGGTAACAGCTGGCGACAGACATATAACAACAAACGGCAAACAAGTAAAGCAGACGACAGACATGTAACAACAAAGATAAACAAGTAACATCAGACGACAGACATGTAGCAACAAAGATAAACAAATAACAGCAGACGACAGACTAGTAACAGCAGATAGGTCAACATTTTAGTCCAACTGTCCGATGGAGGGGTTGAACACCTTACCTCGGCATCAGCACATCCCATGTTTAAGAACACGCGGTCTTATCCTTTCGGCCATGCTGACGTACTCCCAAACGATATGAGATAGTCAATCTCATCTCAGATCAATCCTCTTTTATTTTAGCCTTTTAAGACATCCTCACACATATATTTATATCATTCATCATCATCATTCATTGGCACCTTTCCGTCTTGACAGACGATAGTTTGGTACATTGTGCTTCAAAAAGGCTTAATAACTACGATCCATGGCGGTGGCGAGTGTGGCTGGTAAGGCCAATTCTTGCTGCAAATGTTTGCCCACAGTAGGTGCATGTGAAAACATGGTCACTTCCACCATTTTGCACCATCTTACGTCTCTCACGCTCTGTGCGTGCTTTATCTGCAATCATTTTCTCCTTTGTCTTTATTCCATTTCTGATAGTTGCCCTCCATGCAACACGTTCAGCGGCGACGTGCTCCCAATGTGCATTATCAATGCCTGTATCAATCATGTCCCGCTTACACACATCTTTGTATCGTAGTAGAGGCCGACCCTGAGATCTCCTACCCGTCTGTAATTCACCAAAAAAGATGTCCTTTGGTATTCTACCATCATCCATCCTCCTAACGTGTCCTATCCATCTAAGTCTACGAAGACTGAGCATGGAATACACCGTCACACAACCTGATCTTTCCAATACTTTAGTATTTGTGATTTTGTCTTGCCACTTAATACCAAGTATTCTTCGCAGACACCGCATATGAAAGCTGTTTAAACGTTTCTCTTGGCATGAGTAAGTTCTCCAGGTTTCACTGCCATAAAGAAGAGTACTAAGGACACAGGCTTGGTAGACGAGGACTTTTGTTTTGGCAGTAAACTTCCTGTTCTCCCAGACTCTTTTTGCTAACATGTTCATTGTTGTTGCCGCCTTGCCAATCCTGATGTTGATCTCCTGATCGAGGGATAATTTGCTATTTACCTCTGATCCTAGATATGTAAAATTGTCTACTATCTCCAGTTCGGCGTCATCAATAAAGATTGATGGTACACCATGTGCACCTTGTGACATAATCTATGTCTTCTTTTTGTTAATTGTTAAACCAAATTCAGAACAAGCATTGGAGAATGCAGATAGTAGATGTTGTAGTTCTTCCTCAGAGTGGGTCGTAATCGGAGCATCATCCGCAAAAAGCAACTCTCTGATTAGTACCCTGCTAATTTTGGTCTTGGCCTTCAATCTCTGAGCATTATAGAGGCCACCATCTGAGCGTGAGTGAATGTATATACCGTCATCCTGATCACAAAAGGCATATTTCAGTAGAAGTGAAAAGTACATCCCAAAGAGGGTGGGGGCTAGTACACAACCTTGCTTAACTCCACTCTTGATTTCAAACTCTTCTGAAGTTGAGCCATCAAACTTGATTATACCCTTCATGCCTGTGTGGAATGATTCCACAATGGACAGAAGAGTTGGTGGGCAGCCAATCTTCTTTAGTGCTTTGAACAGACCCTCACGACTGACCAAATCGAATGCCTTTGTGAGGTAAATTAAGGCAATAAACAGTGGCTGACTTTGTTCCCGGCATTTTTCTTGCATCTGTCGCAATGAGAATATCATATCAATGGTAGACCAGTTCTGACGGAAGCCGCACTGTGATTCAGGGTAGACTTTATATCCCAGGACTTGAAGTCTGTGCAGGACAATTCTGGCAAATACTTTCCCAACAATACACAGAAGTGAGATACCCCTATAGTTGATACAGTCGCTCCGATCTCCCTTGTTCTTGTACAGCGTTATGATGTTTGAATTTTTGAAATCCCGTGGGACTTGTCCTTCTCGCCAGCATAGATTTATTAGCTGGTGGATCTGTAGAGCGAGTGTGTCTTGCCCACTCCTGATTACCTCTATTGGAATCCCATCCTTACCTGGAGCCTTGCCAGATGCAAGCTCATTTATAGCACACTTAACTTCTGTTATAGTGGGAAGTGTGTCCAGGTGGTCAAGAGTTGGCAGGGCCTCTATGGCGTTGAGGGCATCATCCGCTAGCTTGGTCTCACTTGAGTAAAGCTCTAAATAGTGCTCGACCCATCTATCCATCTGCTGTTTCTTATCAGTGATGATTTCTCCAGTCAAGGTTTTCAGCGGTGCACTTCTTTTGATCATCGGACCACAGGCTTTCTTTATCCCTTCATACATGCTTCTGATGTTTCCCTTATCACTTGCGATTTGAATGGACTCACATAACTTGATCCAATAGTCATTCGCACACTGCCTGGCAGCCTTTTGTACATCCTTCCTCGCTTGCTTCAGCTCACTCAGAGTGTTACGCGTTGGTCTTTCCTTGTTTCTTAAGAGAGCTATCTTCTTTTTATCAATCAAGGGCTGCAGTATCTGGCTGTTTGCCGCAAACCAGTCCTGCCTCTTATGATCCACAGTGCCTTAAACCCCTACCGCTGTTTTATCAATAGTTTCCTTAAGTTTACTCCATTTATCATTTACTATACAATTTTCTGATGTATCGTTGAAAGCGTCTTCAAGTTGCTGTTGAAATTCAAAGCATTTTCCAGGATCGTGAGTGTTAGTAATATTAATCCTGGGGCTAGACTTGTGTTTAGCTATGTAGATTCTCTTTGGTCTCAGTCTAACCATTGCAACAACCAAAGAATGATCTGTATCACAGTCAGCACTGTGGTAACTTCGAGTTAATGATGTATGGTTCAGATGTTGTCTCCGTGTGATTATATATGTATTTCAATATATATATTGGAAACAACAAGCTGCCGTAAAGACTGATAATGAAGTTGGTCAATATCAACATATTAAGAGGGATGTGCGACAGGGATGTGTAATGTCTCCAGGTCTGTTTTTCCTTTTCAGTAAAACTATTTTTGAGAAACTTAGAAGGTATGAGAGGATTCACAATTTGGGGACGCAACATCAATAACATTAGATATGCAGGTGATACGTTATTGATTGCAGACAATGAGCAGATTTTGTACATAGTTAACACTAGGATTTGAATAAAATTATAAAAAGACAGAGATTATGGTCGTCTCCAAGAAGAAAGAAATACCACAATGTACTATACGGATAAATGAGAGTATTCTTAAACAAATGAATCGGTTCAGCTATATAGAAACAGTCATAGCATCTGATGAGAGATGCCTTGAAGAGATTAGAGCAAGAAATGCTATGGCAAGGGTATCCTATTACAAGAGGGAAAACATACTGACCTATAAAAAGGTATCAATTACGACGAGAAAAAGAGTGGCATGATAATATAACCTATAATTTTGTAAGGAGGGCAAACGTGGATAATGAGCAGATAAGATGAAAAACATCTAAGGACAGTGGATATGTGGTTTCTGCGGAATGTGCAAAGAATGTTATGGGCAGATAGAAAAACCAACGAGCAAGTCCTACAAGAAAAAATGAAAACCGTAAACTGATTAGAGCAGGGGTGGGGAAACTACGACCCTCGGGCCGCATACGGCCCGGCAACTGATACCATGCGGCCCTCGAGTGAGTTCAGAAATAAAAATAATTTACTTCGTTTTTAAGTTATTTTGTTGAATTTTACAGAATTTCATGTACCATTATGATTGATTTAACATTTTTGATAAAATTTATTTCTAATTTTCTATTTTTGTAGCCGTCCTTGACCTTCGTAATGTAATGCTAAAATGCGAATTTATCGATTTTAATATAGAGAAATATTTATCGACATGTAAAAATATAATAAAGATGACGTTATGAAAAACATATATTTCTCCGGTGAAAAATTGCAATAAAATATTAAAATTAAAAGTTGTTTGCTGTTATAAATTATTTCCTCATTTACAATGTTCAAATTAATTTATTTGTTGTGGTAGTCTTGATATATTTCGGTAATGTATTCTGAGTTTACTCCTTGTTTTCCGAATATTTTATATTCACACACAACAGGAAATAGGTTTTGTAGGATCACTCTGATTCTTTCGAAGTCGGGGAGTATCTACCTGCACGGCGAGGAACCACCAGTCAAACCAATAAGCCAGACATGGGACAACAAATACTCACGCAAACCTCAGTCCGGTATGACTCTTAATCCGACATACAGGACTTCACGCTAGAATTCACAGACAGATTACGCAAGCAAGCGTGCAATTTTCTTTTTGAAACTTGCTCCAGATTTTAAGAATATTGTCAAAAATTGCAAGCTGTTACATACTAGTTGTACATCTCATTGACAAATCAACAAGTGTAGTGACAATGTAGTCGGTTTGTGTATAGATTAAAGTCATTGATAGATAATTTTTAAAAAAATTATTATAATAAAAAATTGCAAACTCTTGTTAACAAATTAGTAAAAGTTTTTGTCCATATTGTAAAACATAATGCATAAATGTATGAGTAAAATAAAATTGCAAAAATTAGTTATTTATACTGTTTAATAACCTATAAATAATTGATAATTACTTATTGTGATAGGTTGCTGTAAACAAAGTGGACATAATACGAGGGTAAGTTAATAAGTAAGTCCCAAATGGCTGTAGAAAAATAACTAACTATGATAACAACTTGAAACCAGTTAATTTTTATGCATACAATGTCCCTTTATTTCTAAACATAATTTCCACCAATGTTTATGCATTTATCCCATCGTTTTATCAGTCCTTCCCAAACCGGTTGCATAAAACTGCGTGCTTTGTTTCCATTTATCTGCCATCTCACAGAACTGTGTGACTTATTTATTGACCCGCCCTCATTTTAAACCCAGCTATGCACCGCTTTACGGAAAATCCCTAGGGGCTAAGTCCACTGAAAACCTACCTTGGCGGGAGATATTTCGCGAGTGACGCCGAAGCTGAATTTGAAGAGAAAACTTGGTTTAGAAAACAGAGCACACAGTTCTATGCAGCCTGTTCGGGAGGACTGATAAAACGATGGGATGTTGGTGGAAATTATGTTGAGAAATAAAGGGACAATGTATGTATAAAAATAAACTGGTTTCAAGTTGTTATCATATTTAGTTATTTTTCTACAGCCATTTGTGACTTACTTATTAACTTACCCTCGTATATATCCACCCCCCCCCCCCCACCAATAGCTTTACATTTATCAATGTGGCCCTACACACACAAATTTTGCCCACCCTGGATTAGAGGAATTAGACTTAAACAGTCAAGGTCTTATAGGCACGTTATGGGAAGCCGGCTCCGTTGCGAATATTTTACGAATGAAATTCGTATTATTGCATAATACGTTCGACACAGTCGCGGGCGATTTAGCTGCATATAATGGTATGAGTGCTGGTCGTTCAGAAAGCAATGGCAAACCATTGAACACTTCCCCAGGAATTAGTTCAATTACAGGTTCCAAATGGTGCTGTCTATAGCCGGGGCGCAGTGTTGGGGTGAGCACCCAATATTGCTTAAATACCCCAATGGCTCGTGAATACATAACCTCTGCAGCAAAAGTCCAACTAATGGCCTTCACGTGGCGGAACTGTTTTAACTAATAGGAGAAGGGGCGACGGCGAGTTCTGGTGCCGAAAAATAAACAGTATGCTCTAGATGTGTATGCACGTACATAAATGCGCAGACACGTGTGTGCGCACGTACACATCTAAACTCGCGTGAGACCACAGTCTGCTCTAGCAAAGGAAATGTGCTGAAGACGGAACCAACCAGCCAGGAGGCGCACCACAGAAATCAGGATGCCACGCAATTACGCAAATGGAATATGTCGACTACTGCTAAACGTTATGGTGCTCGCCCTGCTTTGGACCCCCAGGCAGGTGCAGCACCGGGCCCTATGTCTCGAAAGGGCCCAACCACAACTACTGGAGGTTCTCAGATGTCCTATGGAGCCAGGGGACATAAGGATAGAACGGCTGGCCATACTAAACACAGACTTAAAATAATGTTGCTTGCAAGAAACTCACCTTAACGAAAATATAGCCTTCAAGATCAGAGGCTACCAGTGTTACCGATCTGACCGAAAGGACAGACGAAAAGGTGGGATACTGATCCTTGTAAAAAATAACATCACTGCTTCCCAAATCGAAGTCTATAAGGAAGGGGCTGAGTATCAGATAAAACTGAAGACAGGCAATACAGACCTACATCTGATCAATTACTACTGTCCAAGTGACCGCCCACAGGCACTGGACACACTACCATTAACAGAAAAAAAAATGATTGAGTGTGGCGATTTCAACAGCCACTTGTAGAGCTGGGGCTATGATCACGTGGATCAGAGAGGAGAGAGACTGGAAGACTGGCAGGATGAAAATAGATTCATCTTGATTAACATGCCGTCTGACCCACATACTTTCTACTCGAGATCATGGCACACTACAACTACACCTGACCTGGTTTTTCATTCACCAGACCTGGAGTGGAACATTACACTGATTGTTGGGAAACAACTTGGTGGCAGTCTTTTCGGCCAGTCTTTCTAACTGTAGAAAATGAGCTTGTAAGTGAAAGCAGCACACTCTCGAGGTGGAACTACAAGAAAGTAGAATGGGCAATGTACAAGCATTGCACCAGCATACTGGTTAGAAACCTGAACACTGAAAAAGACATAAATAAAGTAGTTGAAGAGTTTGGGAAATGCATACTACAGACAGCGCGAGAAACAGTACCAAGAGGATCACGTAAACAATATAAACCCTACTGGAGTAGTGAACTGGAACAGTTGCATAATGATGTGGAAGTGTGTAGAAAGCAAGCAGAGGCCACACCCAGCCAAGGCATCACAATAAATTCCAGCACGCAAAAGCCAAATTTCAAAGGGCCAAGCTGCAGGCTAATCGGAAAAGCTGGCAGGAGAAAACGGAGTCTTTGAACTTTAAAAGAGACACAAGGAAGTTGTGGAAGCTAATAAAACAACTTAAAGATGAGGGCACAGGGAAAAACTCAAAAATTGCACTACATAAAGAAGGAAACATCTTAACAAGAAAGCAAGCAGCTGGCCATTTTGCAGACTCATTCGCACAAGATCAGTTAGTTATCAGTTATCAGTTATCAGTTGGGGTATCTTCGTTGCACTCCGGACATGTTCATAGGTGCTCAGATCCTCCCCCCAGCATATTCATCAGCGTCCGGTGGCTAATAGTGCCAGTTCTGTGTTGGTTGACGAGGCGCTTTGTTTTCCCGATGTACCTCTCGCGTCTGGCTGTGCCGATTCTTACTCCCAGGTCTTTCATCCTGGACAACGATGTGGAATCACTGACGTCAAAGTCCTCTGTTCTCGCCATATCTTTAAGGACGTTAATAACATCGGCACGATCCATGGGCTGGCCATCTACAGGGGGTGCAGAGCCAGCCAGTTTGTCAGCTCGTTCATTTCCCTCGACTCCCGCATGTCCCGGGACGAAGATGAAGGTGACTTTACGGACAACAGACTTCCTCAGCGATTCAGTCAACTGTCTACGTACAGATCCAGCTTCGACCTTCTGAATCATGCTCATTGAATCACTTAGTACACACACGTTGGTATAATGCTGTGATTCCAGCCATATGAAAGCCTGTGTAACTGCCATCACCTCCATCGTCATGCTGCTCGTGGTCATAGAGTGGGCACCACTGGATTCTTGAACGGTTCGGCCCGCCTGAACGGGCTGTAAATGCCCACGCACTTCTCTGCTGCTTTACAACAGATCCATCTGTATAGATGAGCACTTCGGGGCTATCTGAGTGTTCATAGATGAGCGCGTTAACCTCTGCATTGACAGCGGCAGGGTTCTGCTCTCTGCACCGTCTGTCGAGTGTGATAATGCAGGAGAAAGTGCACTTAAAAGCTGGAGGCACCGGCACCCATTCCTTGCCGGGGTTGATACTGGTAAGACTGCAGACCTGTCTGACGACATCTTCCGCCCGACCCATCCATGATTTGCCCCTCTTTAGCCTGTCACCCTTTTCTCTGAATATAGCGTCATGCAGAGGGTGCTGCTCATCTGCACTTATTTTTAAGTATGCACGAGCTCTCCAGATCTTGATCCTGTGTTCCATTGTCGGGAAGTCAAGGAGGTATCTCATTGCTACACAGCTGGTATCTCTCGTGCAGCCCAAAATGATGCGAATGGCTTCGTTTTGTACCTTTTCAAGCCTTCCAATCTGTGTAGGGCTGACAGTGAGGATGGCCAGGGCATACTCGATGCGTGAAAGCACAAGTCCTTGGAACAGAAGTATTAGCAGTCTTTGCTCGATATTGGCAGTCGCCATGACTCTCATTGCTGACAAACCTTTTCGAGCCTTCGTTATGACATAATCGACATGATCTCTGAAGGACAGGCTACGATCAAGCCTCACGCCAAGATATGTCATTGACTGGGTTCTACTCAAGCTGCTCCCATCCATTCTTACTGCCGGCAGGTCTGTTTTCACAATATGGTTGTTTAGTGAGAACCATGTAACCGTTGCCTTTGCAGGGTTGACAAGGGCATCGGCATCAGCACACCATGAGGAAATTCGATCTAGTTCGCCCTGCATATCATTGGCAACCGCCTGTCTATCTCGACCCTGTCGATACACGAGGATGTCGTCAACGAATGACAGAGTCCTACCCCTCCCGTCCAACTGTTGTTTAGTGATCGGCACCGTATACACGTTGAATAGTACTGGTGACAGTGGTGAACCCTGCGGCAATCCTGGACATATCGTTATCGGCTCAGAAGACCAACTGCCGCATCTTAGCACCTTTGGAGCAGAACTGCAACTATCCATCGTACAAGGTGAGGGTGCACTTTCAGCCTGAGGAGGGTTTGCATCAAGTACTCGAAAGATACTCTGCTATATGCGTCCTCTAAGTCTATGGCGGCCGCACATGTCTCTTCTCTGACCTGACATCCTTCGTAAACATCTTGAGCAAAGACCGCCACATTCAGCCATGACTCTTTGTTGCGTCTGTATCCTCCAAGTGTGGACGGGAAAGAGCCGAGCTGTTCCAAGTCACAAGCAAGTCTGTGTGCTACAATTTTCTCCAGTAGCTTGCCAACAGTATTCTGCATCGTAATGATTCTGTAGCCGCTTATCTTGGAATGGTCTTTGTTCGGTTTTGGCAGCGGCAGCAAGTAGCTATGTAGCCATTCTTCTTTGACCTGACCCCTCTGGATACTGGTGTTGAATTCTTTGGCCAGTTCTTCCATGTCATCATCTGATATCACCAGTAGGTCACCATATCGGATGCCGTCTGGGCCTGGGGCGGTGTTAGGTGATTTCTTGAGCATCGCACGCAATATCTCAGCTGTGATTGTCCATTCTTCGTCTGTCCCGACCCCCTCGCACAACTGAGAGAGTGTCGTTGTGGTCCTCTGTCTGGCGGGCTCGTCTTTCTGGTCAGTCTGTTCTATGTAGCGTGCAAGAAGGGCCTTACCTTTATCCGCATCCGACTTTTTCCATGCCAGGTCTGTGCCTTGAAAGTCTGGAGTACCCCTACGTTGTGCAGCACCGTTCATGCTCTTGTGGAGGCGCCAGAATGTCGTAAGAGATCGCTCGGAGCACACCTTCCTGCAGAACTCGTCCCATTTCTCGGCCTTGGCATGTTTGGCGCAGGATTTGAATAAAGTCGTCGTCCTATCGACCTCAGTCTTCAGGTTCGCCAACTCAACCTGTGGCATGTTAGCCTTTCTGGCCTTTTGCCAGTCTTTGACAGCCTGCCTCTTTCCCAGCCATGCCTTCTCGACCTCTCCATTCCACCATGGTGGCTGCAACCATCTTTCTTGTCTCCTGCGGGAGGAAGTTAGTTTTCTTCTTCTGATCTTGCTTATGGCGTCTTGACCAGTGTTGTCGTACGGGAAGGCATTTGTCTTATTTCTTTGACTCATGGCCCCGTCTTTCTTGATCAGGATGACACAAGGGTAGTGGTCACTATCGTGGTATCCCAGTGTGCCCCACCGGCACCTTGGTGCGATGGTGGGCGACACCAGAGCCAAGTCAATGACGCTGTCAGAGTCACCTGGTCGAGTGGCTATTCTAGTGACCTTCCCATCATTCAGACAGATTAGGGCAGCAGATGCCAGGGCGTCCTCCAGATCTTCTCCCTGTCTATTGGTGATGCAATTCCCCCATTGACTGCCTCTGGCATTGAAGTCCCCACAGTAGATGATATGCCTTTCATCCATATCGAACAAACTCTGCCATTGTCGCACGTCAACCTTCCCATTTCGCGCATAAACGTTGACGATTACAAGCTGCACTGGTGTCATTATTCTTAATGCCTGCACTTGCAGGGCATCACTGTTCCAGGAAGACATATCGATCTCAGACACTAGTATGTTGTCGAGGACCAGAATGGCCTGTCCGAGGTGTCGTCTGTTAAAGAATCCCTGATATCCCGCGACATTGACTATTCCGTCGCCGAGCTGTGTTTCTTGTAAGACCACAATATCGTTTCCGTACAGTAGTTTTTCAAGAATGGGTCGGCGTTGACTAAATGATGCACAGTTCCAGTACAGTACTCGAACGTGTCCGATGCCCAATCTGTCACATTTTAACCGCCTTCTGCGTGTGCCCGCCCTCTTGCCACGCCGTGTTCTTGTCGGTCGTCTGGTCGTCATGTTAGGCTTAACTATCGCCACCGGGCGCCGATGATACGCCGAAAGGAGTCCGGGCGCGCATGCACGAACTCCGTTGCACGGTCCGAACTCCATTTAACCACGAAAAACACACTTAATCCATACACATTTCGGAAAAAACACGTTCTATTTTACGGGACGAAAAAATGTCCCGCCATCTTGCTCAAGGGAACTCACTCTCTCTCGCACAAGATAACAATATCAAATTTAGTCCAGAGAAACAACAAGAGATTCGAGAGAAACGGCAACATACAGGACAGAAGGAAATAGTACATGAGGTTCTGGAGGCACCCATCACAATCAGCGAACTGGAGCTAGCCATATCAAAACTGAAAATGAGAAAGTCACCAGGAGCTGATGGTATCTCCATTGAAATGATTGTAGTTCGTTGTCCTTGGGGGAAAGTGGACTCCACAAGCACACCCTATATATCCCTTCTACTTCTATTATATTGCCTGACATATGTCTACACTCCTCCGTTCTGTCTACTCTTCACAATATCTCACTTTCACTTACCCCCCCCCCCCCCTTTTCACATACTCCGACAACATTTCTTTCCACAATTAATAAAAGATTTATTAATTAAAGGTATGTATGGTGTAGGTATGGATAGCGTCTATGTAGTTGGTATGTTCTTCTAGTGTGGATGCCAGATAAGATGTTGATAGATAGTCTCCGTGTCTTCTCTCGTCTCTTCTCTCGGCTAAAGTACAGGACAGTACATAGATACAAGGAACGCTCTCACCCTGAATGCTCCGTCTGCTTGAGTCTGTAGATATATCCGTTTTTTGTAATGAAAAATGTTCACCACTGTATCAATGTACTTAAACCGATCACTATATGCTGTCAGCTTAGACTGAATGTTCTTTGCTTTTTTATAGCGTTCTTAATTCCATCCTGGAAAACACATCGATTTTCTAGTATTTTCTATTTTGTCCTGTAAAAGTTCTACACTGGATAGTTCTTAATTGGTATAGACACTTGGTATGCGCCTTGCAACTCTTCGAGACTGAGTCATTTGAGTCTTTCTATTATGTTACAGGGTCTCTATTTTCCGTTCTCTGTCATCCTTACTTTTTACGATGACACTTCTTTTCTCTACTTTCTTATACACAAGTGTCGTGCTTTCTTATTTGAAAGTGCTTTCTTTGGGGTTATCAACACTGATTGATCTTTACCACAGCTATCTGTGTTATATCTTAGTTGATATGTCCCGCCCTGGTATTGGAACCTGTGTAATAAAGATTTAATAATGAGAGCTGTGTCTGCTTCATATTCTTTCTTATGTGAGTGTCTTTTCCTCCAGCCGAAATGAAAAGGCTTCCGAAAAAACCCACTCTGACATAATATAGAAGATTACCTAACGTCTATACTATTCCTACTAGTATTTACTTGTACACGCTAAGCATCATCTATTCCCCTATGCTAGAAGATTACTTCACTGTGATTTTACCTTATAATTATCCTTGTCTGAATTGGGAGTACTAATGCACAATAGATACACAAACGTTCCTCCGAACGCAGCACCACCCTTTTCATACTCCCTTGTCTCATGGAAATAAAGAATCACACTAAACTTCCACAAAGAAGTGGCCACTCTTTATAGGTCATTTTTGCCGCATAGTCCTTGACCTGTCTGGACACCTCAAGTCAATACCTCATTATCACCGTTAGTGGAAATTTACTGATCTGAAACTTTTCCGTTATTTCTAAAACCCTCATTGTTTTGTTCCTTCACTCTGAGTCATCTAGACCGCAATATGCTGTGGAAATTTTCCTCAGTAACCAATCTCCCCACCTCCTTATCAGCCCCAACTCTGGCGGCTCTTTTAACTCTGTTCCCGGTAGTTCACCATCCGCGTAATCAGCGCTGACTCCCTCTCCACACCCACCTGACACTATCTGGTTTTTCAATCCTGTCTTTATCACCTGACCGCGATACTGTCCAATCGTGCTGTCTGCCTTTGTCGCAAACCTATTTGTCCACTCGACAGTTTACCTGTGCTGTCTGCGGGCACTTCCGTATCTAGACCTATAAACACACGCGCCTGGTCCCTCAACCCGACATTTCGTGATGTTTGTGACCAGTGACTTAACCTCGTCATCCTACACTCTCGTTGACCTGTGCCGCTGTTATTTCTACGTTAACACTTCAATCCGTTAACATTGGGGGGGGGGGGGGGGGGGGGTCATTGACTCCGGTCACACCGTGGTTGGTTATCCTTACTGTTTTGTTTGTTAACCCTTCTCCTACCTGGTTAGTCGTTTTATAAGGTCGTCTATCTGGGAATCATTAACTCTCAGTATTCCACGACAATGATCAGGATCCTAGGAACTGAGGCCAAAACTAAGCTGTTGCAGATCTTCAATAACAGCTGGACCTTAGGCAGTGTTCCACAATCCTGGAGAGAAGCAGTCACGATATCCCTCCTAAAATCAGGGAAAGATAGTTCCATTGCCTCTAGCTACAGACCACTTAGCCTCACCAGCTGTCTTTGCAAAACACTGGATCGCATCATCAATCACAGACTGCAGTGGTACATTGAAAGTGAAAACATCCTTGTGCCACAGCAGGCTGGTTTTAAGCAGTGCTATTCTACGGAAGATCAGACAACTTACCTCTCTCAAGAAATTGGGGATGCATTCCAAGAGAAGAAGCTGGTGCTTGCGGCATGGGTAGATCTGAAGAAAGCCTTTGACAAAGTCTGGAAAGAAGGTCTGATGAAGAAACCGAGAAACTGGAAAGTCAATTGAAGAATATACAAATGGGTGAAAGCATACTTGCCCAACAGATGAACCCGAGTACAAATAGACGGACTCAAGAGCAAGAAAGCACTACTGCGTCACGGTGTTCCCCAGGGCGGAGTCTTGTCTCCCACACTTTTTCTAATCTTCATCCATGATCTCGTTACTAATCTACCGCATGGAATTAAAGCGGCAATGTACGCCGATGACGTGGTTATATGGAGCACAAATGAACATGCATCAGTGGCCACCAGATTGCTACAAAGAGCTGTAAATACATTTGTTGCATGGGCAAATAGATGGTGTGTCAGCATAACCACTGACAAGTGCAGCACCACTCTATTTACCCTCTCTCCAAAACAAAAGGCAGGGATCATCCTGACAAATGCCAAATGGAACACCCCTAAGAGAAGATAAAGAACCAACACACCTTGGAGTAACATTTGATGACAGGCTGACATGGAGAAAGCACATCAACAAAGCAGTAGTAAAAGCCAGAAGGAAAATAGCCATCCTGAGAATGCTAAGTGGAACCACATGGGGAGCCAGTGGGAAAATACTTAGCAAAGTTTATCAACAGAGCATACGACCACACCTGGAATACGGGTAAACTGCGTGGTGTATTCGGCATCAAAAATCACACTACAAGAGCTTGCCAAGGTGCAAAATCAAGCACTTAGAGTCACCACAGGAGGGATGCGATCAACCCCTATTGTGGAAATGGATAAGATGGGGAGGACACAAGCACTGAGAGAGCTCAGAGATGCGAAAACGCTAATACAAGCAGAAAAGTTCATCAGCTTGCCAGGCCACCCTATGAAGAACAGATTTGAAAACTTAGCTATGGGGCGGTTGAAAAGAAGCAGTTTTATCCACCAGGCCAAACGACTCTGCAGAGAAACCACCGATCTGCCCACAGTTGGTATCCCCCTAACAACTATTCCAGAGCGAACTCCATGGAAAGATGAACATAGACTATCATTACAAATCCAGACAAAAGTGAGAGGAATATTTGACAAGGAAGAACAGAACAGTGTGCAGCGCAGAACAGCCACTCTCAGCTTCCTTGATGAAGAATACCCACAGGACCTCTGGATCCGAGTCTACACAGATGGGTCAGCACAAAATGCTGTTCGAAATGGAGGAGCGGGAGTGTACATAGAATACCCAAATAATACTAGGGACACAGCCAGAGTACCGACAGGAAAGTACTGCCATAACTATGATGCTGAAATTTAGGCAATGAAGATAGCAACAGAGAAATTACTAAATACCAACAATAGTACACAACCTGGGGTGCTATTGACAGATGCAAAATCAGTACTCGAGGCGCTCCTCTCTGGGAAATTGCCAGTACTAAGGACATTACTTTCTGAACTTAGCAGTCAGCATAAGGTCACCATACAGTGGGTACCATCCCACTGTGGAGTACCTGAAACGACAGAGCTGATCGATTGGCTAATGAAGGAGCCAAAGAAGAACAGCCTGATGTGCCCGTTACATACGACCAAAAGAAAAGAATGATCAAATCAGTCAAAAAACCACCAAAACCTGCTCAAGATGACTACCACATTATGGACAGACCAGAACAAGTCATTATTCTGCGCCTCAGAACAGGACACAATAGATTACGCAACCAAATGTATACAAAATTCAAGATTGGTGAAACAGCCATGTGCACATGTGGTTGGCGTCGCAGACAGCATAGCACATACTCCAAGACTGCCCAAAATACAACATATCTAGGCAAACCTTCTGGCCTAGAGAGACGACAGTGGAAGATAAGCTCGATGGGCCGCTGTGTGAACTAAAAAAGACAGTTAAATTCATACAAGAGACAACATTGCAGTTATGGATATATTTCAAGCGAACGAAAGAAGAAGAAGTTCAATAACAGTCAAAATAAGTTGACTGCAACGTCCTGTAAAGGATATGCAACTAATTTATTAAAAGGTGATAACAAAGGCCAAGCGGGGTTTGGCTGCGATGCAGGTGATGGCGGCAGCAAACTGTGAGCAGTGCCATCTATGTCTTCTGTACGAGGGGCTGGTCATGTCTGTTTTGGAGTATGCAATGGCAATCCTGACTCTCAGCCATAAGCAGATAGAAAGGATGGAAAGGATACAGAATGAAGCTATGCGCATTATTCTTGGATGTACAAGAGATACAGCATGCAGGGCGATGCGCTACCTTCTGGATTTTCCAACCATTGAAGAGAGAATACAAGTTTGCAGGGCACGCGCCTAAATCAGAGTTAACGCAAACACACAACATCCACTGCATAGTGAAATTAGGAAGGTGAAGGGCAGCAGATTAAAAAGAGGATGGTCGTGGATGGGTCAAGCCGAAGACATTCTTCAACAGGTGTGTTCACTTGAGGACCTGGCGAGTGGGTGCAAGTGCCAACAGACTTCTGCACATCCTTTTCAGTTTGCATCCAACTAGATAGGAAATGCAGACAAGAAAATCCGGCTGCTGTGGAGGCTGAGGTACAAGCGTTGATTTTCGAGAATTCGCTAGACGGTGACGCGGTCATCTACACAGATGGGTCGGTCGTCCGACATGTGAGAAGCTCATGGGCCTTTACAGCTCGGGCCGGAGGGAGAATTGTGAGGGAGGATTCTGGTGCTTTCACTGAAACCACAAGTAGCCTGACCATGGAAGTCATGGCAGTAAGTAAAGCAATAACATGGCTCGAGACACAGACATTCACTAGGGCTTGTTTCCTTAGCGACTCAATGAATATGATCAAGAGGATAGAGGAGGGGTCGATCCGAAGAGAATGGTTGCTGCCTCTGGAGCGGTCTCGGCTGGCAAAGATTAGTTTCATCTTCGTGCCAGGGCATGCGGGAGTACAAGGAAATGAGCGGGCTGACAAGCTCGCAGGTGAGGCTACTGTGGAGGGCGGACGCGCCATGGACCAGGCTGACATTCTTAATGCTCTACGAGAAGTAAGACTTTTGCGAGAACCAAGTGATGACTGAATCTACAACCATGGCCAGACTGCGAGAGCAGCAAATTAAAAGAGGGGTGGCCAAACAAGAACACTACGCAGGAAGCCAAAGAAGATTGATAAACCAACACAGAACTGGCGTCGTTAGCCGCTACACGCTGCGGGATTTGCTGAGGAGGGGATCCGAGCACTTATGGACTGAATGGTTCGATGTGCAATGAGGATGATCTGTCGACTATTTATTAGAAGAAATAAACTGGAAAAGTTGGTAATCATTGGCAAGATTTATGGTAAAAGAATAAGGGGAAGGCGGAGAAGTCAATATCTGGATAGCTTGGCCGAGAAAAGAACACAGAACTTATCTACGACTCGGGTGATCACGTGAGATGGGGAAATATGACCGCCCGCGCTAGTTGGCTTGGCACATGATGATAATAATTAGATGCTAGTAATGTCCCATGACATCCGACCGGAAGCAGATGACGGCTGTTTCAAACATTCACTCTTGTCTGTTGTTGTCGGCGTGAGTTGTGGTTTAGTTGGAGTCGAGTGTTTACAGAAGGATGTCGTCCTTTCATACAAGGAGCCATATATTCAGGGTGATATTTGACATCATAAGTATCGCTTTAGGTAATACGATTTGCTATATTAATGCTATTTAATAAGGGATAAGCTAATCGTAATTTGTTATTGAATGAAATAATGAATGTTATTAATTATTAATTATTATAAAAAAAATTATTACATACATTCATTACAATCACACATGGACTTTTCAATTTCTGTTTTATATTTCGTCATGTTACACATCAGAAAGTTACTGTGTTATTGTCTTCTCAAAACCTTGCCTACTTCAACTGTCACTTTTGAATCTAGCAGTTAATATTTTTTAGTTCACCTCATGTTCAAAATTGTTTTGTTTTTTTAAAGTTTCAACAAATATAATAATATATTATATATTTAAACAAAACATTTTCGTATTGACTACTAATACTATTGTCTCTCACTCTGGTTTTCCACAAAACACGTCTCACAAATTTCTAACTCAGTCTTACATGTAAAATAAGTAGCGGCAACTTAAAAATAACGAAGAGACTATTCATACTCCATCTATGAATAAATTATCCCTTTATTCATAGTCGAATTGTCCCGGCTGGTCACGTGATTTGCCAAGTCACATGACCTAACGTACGTGACGTCAGCGGGACATGCATGTGGCTACATTATACATTTTTGTTGATTCAACAACCTGTCCTCGGTAGCATAGTGGTAAGTGTCTCCGCCTGATGCGCGGGAGCACGAGGTTCGATTCCCTGCCAGACACCTTTTAATTTTTTTTTAATTGTTCAGCAATTAATTGGGTGAAAGCGACTTTTTAATAAAAGAAAAATATTAGGAACTAAAATATAGAACTGAGAAACGAAGCTTGTGAATAAAGTGTGCTCTATGGATCTGCGGAAGCTGCCAGAGGCGCATCCCCCAGGTAGCGACGGAGTGATCAAGTGTCGGAATCGATGGATCCAATAGATGTATTTGTGTAAAGTGAATTTTATTTGCAAAATAAAATATCGCCGGTCTCCCTGGTCGAGGAGTTAGCAGCTTTCTCCTTAACCCCGAATGCTCTCAATGTTGACGTGAGCGCACGAGAATTGGAAGCGGTTCGAGTCGCGCCAGTGACATATGAGAGTATCGAGCCGGTCGTTCAGAAAGTCATGGCATGCTGATGAGCATAATCTAGCCAAGGAATCAACATACAGCTGAAAGATGCTGATGTTGAACGTAATATCCTGAAACAGGATGGAAACGCAGAAAGAAAAAACAATCGACGTTCCTATTTAAATTAACCACCTTCTTTCTGGCTCAAACTGAAAGTGACTAGTGAGCGGCGTGGATATACGGGATTAAGAGCTGACTAGTCGACTATGAATAAAGCTGAGCTTTATTCATAATTTGACTATGAGTAGTCTCCCTAAAAATAATGTATCATTTTATTATTGACTGATAAATAATAATTATATTGTGACATAGTCATCTGATATTGATATGTAACTGAGTACACTACTACTGCTTGATTTTAGTAACAGGATCTTTTTAAAAAAATGTTTCTAGAGATAATAATGATGGACCATCCCAAAACAGATCCAAAGATGACCTCATCCACATTTTTTAACACTCATTCTTGTAAGGCCCATACCGTGTTCGAAACACAGATATGGGCGATATGGTTACAAACCACCTTGGATTGAGTTTTATACTATGGTATGGATCCCGGTCGTTCAGAAAGCAATGGCAAACTGCTGAACATAAACTTGCCAAGAAATATCTTAACAACCAAAAAATGCTGGGGTTGACTACATCCTGCAAAGGATATGCAGCTTTTTTTTTTTAGGTTGTTTTGTTCTTTAAAAATGCTTTTGGCTGTTGAATTGTCTTGCATGGTAGTAACATTTTCATTAAATTTTGATGATGCTTACAGGCTTGTTTTCATATTACAGTTGTGGCGGGTATTGTTGTAATCCAGAGTAGAGTCAAACCCTACCACCGGGGGTTCTTCTGTGATGATGAGAGTATCCAGTATCCATTTGTCTCAGATACTGTACCAATGCAGTTGGCAGTTTTGGTTGGGGTACTGCTTCCTCTGGCAGTGGTATGTATTTGTGTTAATTTATAATTACATATGTGGGGAAGGGAAATACTCTATCCTGTGGTAGTTGTCTGTGTTCATGTTTAGGGGGTATTTTATCTTTGGCAAGTTAATTTATAATTACATGTATGAGGATATGTCTTATCTTATCAGTATTTATTTGTGTGTGAATTTATGAATGTATATTATATGTAGGACTAGTGCTTTTCATTGACACTGGTTTGTACTCGGATGGGCATATTTTAAACGCGGGAGTTTATTTTTTGACAATGAAATGTGTTTAAAGAAGACTGGTTATTAAGACAAATAAAATTGAGGAAAACCACATATTTTGGCCATTAAAAAGACAAGGATGTCTGGGTAAGATAAATGGAGGGAGGTTTGCCAGGAGAGTGGAAAAGAGACAACGTAGTTGGATTCAAGATGTGATAGATAATTTACAAATGGCAGTACCAGAAACAAGACATCTGGCATGTAATGGAGAGAACTTTAAAAAGACATGGGGGAGGAGAAGTGCATTTGTGCATAGGACAACCACTTGATGTTGCAGATATCTTTGAAAATAGAAAAAAAAAATACAGATGCAGTTTTGTTTTAAATATAAAATGTTTAGATGTCTGAGAAGACCAATATCCCAGCTTTCGTGGAATGTTTAGATGTCTGAGAAGACCAATATTCCATACTGTGACAGATTCACAAGGACATGTGATATTATTTGCTGCTCAGCTATTTAAGCACATGTCCACTACCTCAAATTTTTTCATTACTCATTGCCCAGCATTCTCATTCAAACAGAACAGAACACGCATCTCTCTGAAAGTTGATTTTAGAGGAATCTAGGACATAATTTTCCAGTTTCTAACAGGGCATACCATAGTTGACGACTTAAATATCAAGTCTCAACATCCAGCCTAGTGCAGACACTGCTCTCAGGCTTGTGATTCCAGGAGTCTGGATTGTAGAATTACCTGCTTTCACCAGGAAAATCTCCAGAATTGGCACCTGGACTTATTATGAATTGAGTAAAATGCATATTGGAAAGAATTAGAGAGTCTGGATTGCAGACTTACCTGCTTTCACCAGGAAAATCTCCAGAATTGGCACCTGGACTTATTATGAATTGAGTAAAATGCATATTGGAAAGAATTAGAGTCTGGATTGCAGACTTACCTGCTTTCACCCAGGAAAATCTCCAGAATCGGCACCTGGACTTATTATGAATTGAGTAAAATGCATATTGGAAAGAATTAGAGACAGAGATATGGGAAGGGCATAGAGAGAACTGCAGGTTTTAGGAAAAGAAGATGACTCGGAATGGGAGGTCAAGGGATAAGAAGAAGATACACATTTATGATCATATTTCTGTCCGAGGAATAAGAAGGATACACATTTATGATCATATTTCTGTCCGTCATAAATCTGACACCCCACATTGTGTCAACGGCTTCCGGTGGAGGAGCGCAATCGGGAGACTACAAGCCTTAACCCCAGTGCGAGGAAACACAACCTAAAGACAATGTCGTGGCAGGGCAAACCAGTCACTAATCATTGGTCGGCAACTGGTCGCGGACAGTTAGAGCATTGCTGTGCTGATATGGCAGCTTGTCTTTTTCCAGACATATTGGTGTTACATTTCCTCAAGTAAACTAGACAGACCGAGAGAGGGATCATGCTGTATGGGCAACACATGGTCTCTAAATTCAGCTCAGGTTTTGTGCTATTGAACTCAATTTTACAAACTATTGTCTATCAAGATGCCAGTCTTTCAATCTTACATCCTCTTTTTAAAATTCTTAAAAATATTTTCATTCTTTCTTATTTTAAAGACATTAAAAAAATCAAATTGTCATTAATTGTAATTACAAATTCTTTCCAGATTTTGCTATTGGAATTTTCATTGCGAAATACCAGCAGAGCAGATGTACTGTCCACCAGGAACACAGACACAGGAAGATCATGGATCGCTAATGCTTACAATACACTAGCTGTCTTCATATTTGGAATGACTGTAACTCAGTTTCTGACAGATGTAGCAAAGGTTTCGGTCGGCAGATTAAGGCCACATTTTCTGACACTATGCAATCCTGACTTTTCTAAATTTAACTGCAGCGATGGATACATTACTGCAGATGTTTGCACATTTACAAAATCATTCACAACGAAAGATGCCAGGTAATTAATATAAGCACATACTACTGAATGTTCTCCCTTTGTTGAAAGGGGAGCCTGCTGCTGTTTTAGCTGCCAGCTTAAGATATTTTATTTTATAGTAATTTTTCCACCTGTGGTTGATAATTTATCTTAAGAAATTACTGCAGTATTGTAGCAGATCTTGCAGTTAGTGTGGTTATTAGGCCTTCATGTGTTCTATATTATTCTTTCTTCTGCCCTTCATTTTCCATTAAAGGATGGCCTACGCAAGCCAAGCTGTCCTGTCTTATACTATCTCCTGCAGCTTCACCCATGGCCTCTCCATGTTCATCTCTGCCTGTAATTCATTTCCCATGTGTTCTTAGATCCCCTTCTATTTGTTTGCCTTGTGGGTTCCAGATGAAGGACTTTCTAATTACACTATAATTAGGTTTTCTAAACGTGTGTCCTATTCATTACCATCATCTTTACCTCACCTTTTTATTCTCTGGAATCTTAATTCTGCCCTAAACTCCACATGAGTGATTCTATTATGCTGGAGCTATGGAGTTCGTGCTGGCACTTTCAGCGGGTCATCCTGCGGAAGGAGACTGAGCCATATGGGATAAAACCCGGGTCAAAGAAGTCTTTCTGGTGACTGCAGATTCCATTGACGATGATCTGTAATTTTCTTGGAGGACTTTTGTGTTGGCATTCCGGCGGCGGCATTATGCACAGTGTACCTGTGTGGGCTGTTGGCTTGCCAAGATTCCTGTCTGTTCCACTGTTCACATGAGGCAGCTAGGAGCATCTTGTGTGATATTCACTGGTACAGGAACGGAGCATTATGTTGCCATGAAGTTGGAATCACGACTGTCTGTCTGTCTGTCTGTCTGTCTGTCTGTCTACCTAGTCCTTCAATCCTGCACAGGCACAATTTATTGAATGTTTGTAGTTTATTAATGATATAGTCATTCCTCATGTTTCTGATCCATGCCTCAGTACTGATTTAATGATAGACTGAAATATTGTAAGCTTATTACTAATTTTAATTTTGTTAGACTTCCATTGTGTCCCAGAGTTATGAAAGCTCCTGTTGCCTTTTGTATTCTTATTTTATCATTCTGTTCCTCAATGTTTGTCTATATAGCTGCATAAATAGGTTTAGTTTAGTCAATAACTAAACTAAACCTATTTATTCAGCTATATAGACAAACATTGAGGAACAGCATAAATAGGTGTATGATTTTACCTCAAGTTAGGTTTTCATCAAGAAACATTTAATTATTTGCTTGAATTATTCGCATGATCTTTCCCTTATAAATTATGAGACCTAGTTGTTGTGACCTCTCGAGGTGTTTAGTTTATGGGACGGGAGGACAATGCCGTCAGCGAAGTCCTGAATCTAAAGCTGCTATGTCAGAGCCCAGTGAATTCCATTTCTGTGACAGTTATTGTTGTTTTCATAATCAAATCTAGTGTCAGTTAGAATAATAAAGGTGACAAGAGGTATCCCTGCTGCACTCCTGTTCTTAGTTCATGATATCCACACATTTACCATCAAGAGGAACACTGCATTTCAAGTCTGCATATCTTGCCATAAATGCCCACATGTAACAGTGACACTTAAGGGAATCAAAGAATACTAACACTGTAACCCTCATGCATGTCATGAGAAGCCACTAAGGACAGTTGATGCTGAACTGGTGACCCCCATCCTGTAGAGTACTAGCTTCAAAATGAGAAAGTCGTGTAACCTCTAGACCAGGGAGACTCACCTTGAATATTTATATTCAATATTCACCTTTAATGTTTATATTCAATACTCACCTTTAATGTTTATATTCAATACTCACCTTTAATGTTTATATTCAAAACTCACCTTTAATGTTTATATTCAATACTCACCTTTAATGTTACTGTTCAATAAAAAAAAAAGTTAGTTGCATATCCTTTACAGGACATTGCATTCAACCCCAACATTTTTCTGCAGTTGGTGATCTCTTGGCAAGTTTATGTTCAGTAGTTTGCCTTATATTTAATGCTCACCTTTAATGTTTATATTCAAAGGCACATATGTGATTTTTAACTGATTTGTTATATATCACACACATATGCTGCCATGGGAGAAAATATGTTCTGTTAGTATTCTGACTTTTGTTCTGTCTGTCTAATCACTAATATAGCTTTTTTAATGTTTGTTTTTGTAATTTTTGTCATCACATTACCGATGCCCATCAGTAAAAGACTTAAAGTATTCAAAACTACTAACTTTCTGTGAGTTCTTTCCGTTGACAAATATATATTTCCATATTTGGTTTATTGCTTGTGATTTATTGTTCTTGCAATAAGATATAAATGTGATTTTTCATTTTTTTTTTCTATTGCTTATATTACTGAAGCTAATGTGTTTAATTCTTTTATTTTCCTCAGATTATCTTTCCCTTCTGGACATTCGTCGTTTTCCATGTATTGTATGCTCTACTTAGTTGTAAGTGCCAATTATTTATTTATCTTCTGTGACTATGTTTAGGGAAATCTGTTTAGTTTGCTTGTCATTTATTGCTTTACAACTCGTTTTGCATAAAAATAAAATGGGTTTGACTACGGTAAAGCTGTGACAATGCACATGTTACCAGGAAGAGTAGAAAATAGAGCAAGTCAACTTGACAAGAACCCCCCCCCCCCCCCCCCCCCCCCCCCCCCCAAACCTGTCATTTACTGCCAATATAGTACCTTGAGCCTGAGGAATTAAGGCCGCCTGACTAGTGCAGTCGCCGCGAACTGTGCAGGTTAGAGTTTTCTTCCCTCTTTCCCCCCCCCCCCCCCCCCCCCCCCCCCAACAGAAAAAAAAAATCCCACACCTTACAGAGGATTCAAACCAGTGTCTCCCAAAGGAGAATCCGGCATTCTAGCCACTCAGCCAGCCGCTCCTCAAGACAAGAACATGATCACAAATAACCAGATGTTTTGGTTTCAAAGTCTTCATCAAAACAGGCAAACTAATACCCATGGAAGTACATACAGATATACAGATGTGTACAAGTAAAAACCCTGTAACATGCATTGGGACGTGTTGCATATATTATAATAGGGCTGTATATATATATATTTATAGACTAGTTGCCACTCAACGGGTGATGTGGTCCCTATCATTACTGGCCGTCTTGACTTCCCACTACATTTCCTGGAACCTATCTTAGCCTGGGATAACCTGGGAATCCAGGTCATTAAAATCGAAAACTTTCGATGGACCTCATAACCACCAGATCGATATGCAAAAAGAAAATCGTAACCTGCACAGTTCGCGACGATTGCACTAGCCAGGTGGCCTTTATTCCTCAGGCTCAAAGACCCCATTACTACATCGCAATGTACTATATCGGCAATAAATGACAGTTGAGAGTTTGACAGTGAGGATGCTGAGAAGTGGCTGGCCGAGTGGCTAGAATGCTGGGTTCTCCTTTGGGAGGCCCAGGTTTGAATCCTTGGTAAGGTGTGGATGTTTTTATTTTGTCGGGGGCAAAAATAAAATCCTAGCCTGTACAGTTCACGGCAACCATCATTGCCAGGCAGCCTTAATTCCTCAGGCGCAAGACTCCCCTGTCCTACACCACAAGGTACTACAAGCAGTCGATGGCAATGATGATGCTACAGTTTCATTGTGTACTGTTAAGTTTGAATGTGTCATTGAGAATCCTGTTTTATTGTGGAGGTCTTGGAAATCTATCTGCTTGAGGTCATCTTTGAATTTTAAAAATTGACATCGTCTCCCAGGTTGACCCAGTCTAAAATGGGTGCCACAAAATATCTTGGAAGGTAAAGATGGCCCGGCATGTCACTGACAAAGAGCGGATTGGTCTATAAAAGCATGGATCTAGCAACAATTGTCCAACGCACCTTATAGCGTGTAGAAGGGTCGTTTACTTCACTTTCCATATTAACCATATTACTGACTGTTTCCATAATGTGCCACGGTGGGATGAAGAGAGGTCATGTGCAGCGTTGTATCTGACCAGTGGTGCACTAACCCATGTGCTACCACACCTTCCCTGATCATGCCTCAAATATTGTTATATATACTACTGCACCGCCGGTCTCCCTGGCGAAGGAGTTAAGGACGCTGTTTGTAATCCCATATACCCATGCGTTAAACACAGCTGCGTGAGATTTGGCAGTGGATTGCGCCACGCTGGTTACTTATGGAGGTATGTGAGCATCGTTCAGAAAGCAATGGCAAATTACTGAATGTAAAACTTGCCAAGAAATCAACGGCAGCTGGAAAATGCTGGAGTTGACTGCAGTGTCCTGTAAATAAGACATCTTAAAAAATACTACTGCACTGGCACCTTGCTGTCTTGACAGATGATAGTTTGTTATATTGTGCTTCAAAAAAAGGCTTAACAATTACAACCCATAGCAGTAAGATCATGGATGCACAAAGCTCATAGCACAAAGCCTGGGCTGAACTGCAGAGACCGTGAATTGCCCATGCAGTATGATCCCTCTCTTGGCCTGCCTAGTTTACTCCAGAGGAAAGGCATCACCAATACACCTGGAACAAGACAAGCTGAAGACATTGCCGGATCAGCAAAACATTGCTCTACCAATTGTCTGCCTGTCAGAGCTTCGATCCTAGACCAGTTGCCGAGGTCTGCCGTGCCATGACATTTAGTCTTAGGTTGCATTTCCTCACAGCAGAATAAGGCTTGTAACCTCCCAATTGCGCTCCTCTGTTATATATAAATAATTTTGTTAACAAGTATTTTGTCTCTCAACAGTTATACCTTCAAGCAAGAATTGTGTGCAAAGAAGCCGCCTTGCTCAAGCCGTTTGTTCAGCTGTTCCTCTTCTCCGCAAGTTTCTTCACATGCCTTAGTCGTATCTCAGATTACAAACACCACTGGAGTGATGTCCTGGCTGGTGCTATTTTAGGTGTTGTTGTGTGCATTTTTGTGGTAAGTACCATTTGTTGATTGTTTCCTGCATCCAACAGGTTCTCAAACAACACACGATCAGACTGAATGCCCAAGTATTGAACAGGGCAAGCTAGAATCAGTAGACATCTAAACAGGGCAAGCTAAAATTAGTAGACATCTAAACAGGACAAGCTAGAATTAGTAGACATCTAAACAGGGCAAGCTAGAATTAGTAGACATCTAAACAGGGCAAGCTAGAATTAGTAGACATCTAAACAGGGCAAGCTAGAATTAGTAGACATCTAAACAGGGCAAGCTAGAATTAGTAGACATCTAAACAGGGCAAGCTAGAATTAGTAGACATCTAAACAGGGCAAGCTAGAAATAGTAGACATCTAAACAGGGCAAGCTAGAATTAGTAGACATCTAAACAGGGCAAGCTAGAATTAGTAGACATCTAAACAGGGCAAGCTAGAATTAGTAGACATCTAAACAGGGCAAGCTAGAAATAGTAGACATCTAAACAGGGCAAGCTAGAATTAGTAGACATTTAAACAGGGCAAGCTAGAATTAGTAGACATCTAAACAGGGGAAGCTAGAATTAGTAGACATCTAAACAGGGCAAGCTAGAAATAGTAGACATCTAAACAGGGGAAGCTAGAATTAGTAGACATCTAAACAGGGGAAGCTAGAAATAGTAGACATCTAAACAGGGGAAGCTAGAATTAGTAGACATCTAAACAGGGCAAGCTAGAAATAGTAGACATCTAAACAGGGCAAGCTAGAAATAGTAGACATCTAAACAGGGCAAGCTAGAATTAGTTGACATCTAAACAGGACAAGCTAGAAATAGTAGACATCTAAACAGGACAAGCTAGAATTAGTAGACATCTAAACAGGGCAAGCTAGAAATAGTAGACATCTAAACAGGGCAAGCTAGAATTAGTAGACATCTAAACAGGACAAGCTAGAATTAGTTGACATCTAAACAGGGCAAGCTAGAATTAGTTGACATCTAAACAGGACAAGCTAGAAATAGTAGACATCTAAACAGGGCAAGCTAGAAATAGTAGACATCTAAACAGGGCAAGCTAGAATTAGTAGACATCTAAACAGGACAAGCTAGAATTAGTAGACATCTAAACAGGGCAAGCTAGAAATAGTAGACATCTAAACAGGGCAAGCTAGAAATAGTAGACATCTAAACAGGGCAAGCTAGAAAATAGTAGACTCTAAAAGGGCAAGCTAGAATTAGTTGACATCTAAACAGGACAAGCTAGAAATAGTAGACATCTAACAGGGCAAGCTAGAATAGTAGACATCTAAACAGGGCAAGCTAGAATTAGTAGAAATCTAAACAGGACAAGCTAGAATTAGTTGACATCTAACAGGGCAAGCTAGAATAGTTGACATCTAAACAGGGCAAGCTAGAAATAGTAGACATCTAAAACAGGGAAGCTAGAATTAGTTGACATCTAAACAGGGCAAGCTAGAAATAGTAGACATCTAAAACAGGGCAAGCTAGAATTAGTTGACATCTAAACAGGGCAAGCTAGGAATAGTAGACATCTAAACAGGGGAAGCTAGAAATAGTAGACATCTAAACAGGGCAGCTAGCATAGTAGACATCTAAACAGGCAAGCTAGAATTAGTAGACATCTAAACAGGACAAGCTAGAATTAGTTGACATCTAAACAGGGCAAGCTAGAATTAGTTGACATCTAAACAGGGCAAGCTAGAAATAGTAGACATCTAAACAGGACAAGCTAGAATTAGTAGACATCTAAACAGGGCAAGCTAGAATTAGTTGACATCTAAACAGGGCAAGCTAGAAATAGTAGACATCTAAACAGGGGAAGCTAGAATTAGTTGACATCTAAACAGGGGAAGCTAGAAATAGTAGACATCTAAACAGGGGAAGCTAGAAATAGTAGACATCTAAACAGGGGAAGCTAGAATTAGTTGACATCTAAACAGGGCAAGCTAGAAATAGTAGACATCTAAACAGGGCAAGCTAGAATCAGTAGACATCTAAACAGGGCAAGCTAGAATCAGTAGACATCTAAACAGGGGAAGCTAGAATTAGTAGACATCTAAACAGGGGAAGCTAGAATTAGTAGACATCTAAACAGGGCAAGCTAGAATCAGTAGACATCTAAACAGGGGAAGCTAGAATTAGTAGACATCTAAACAGGGCAAGCTAGAATTAGTTGACATCTAAACAGTGCAAGCTAGAATTAGTTGACATCTAAACACGGCAAGCTAGAATTAGTAGACATCTAAACAGGGCAAGCTAGAATCAGTAGACATCTAAACCGTATCAATCCCAGATGTGCTCCTGTGGAAGTCAGCTTGGCTGAAGGGACATGTATGGACTACGCTTGAATTCAAAGCGAATGAACACGTAAACAAATGCGCCACTATGCTGACACTATTCTCTCTTATGAAACCACCGGCATGGTACCTTCAAAAGTAACAGAAAAGCTACCACAGCAGCCTCCAACAGTTACAGACCCACTCTTTCTGATCCTGGATCAGCCGTGGAGGGTCTGCACCTTCATAATAATGACAGTTGGCTGCTTGGAATAAAATAAAACTGTCCCAATTTGTTTTGAATGCTCATTTAGCTTTCAGTGGGAATGGAAGTAACATGGGCATTTATATGCTGCAGGGATTTTTAAAAATGGCCTGGGCAATTGGGTTGTCCCAGCTTAAAATACTAAAGTAAATACCTGGATAGCTTGGCCATGTTGTATGGTCGAGACAAGAACACTGAGCTGATCCATGACTCTGGTGATCAAGTGAGATGGCAAAACATAACCGCCCACGCTTACCAGCATGGCATGTGATGATGATGGGCTTACAATGGGTGCCAGGGAATGTCATGGAAAGTGGGTTCGGTTGATGTGATGGGTCTGGAACCACGATCCCAACGTGCCTTAAGGTAAAAGGTTCCTGGACTTATTGAATCTACTTATCGTATGGGTACACAGTTTGATATTTATATTATCAGCTTCTTCTGTTAGCTCTTTTACCGTGTTTTTCTGCACAGGACAGGTCACACTCCTGAATGACAGCATTAATTAAACTGCACTGTTAAGGTGCATTGTATTATCAGGCATTTGGCATTCAAGCTTGTGTCCACTCTTCTGGGTCTGCCTTCTGTAGTTTATTGACTGTCTTTAACCTGTCTCCAAGACAGCATGTGTGTGTCTTGTATGAATCTAGTCCTTCACCTTTGGTGCTGTGCTACTGACATGGCTGTTTATGTCATGCAGGACATTTGTTGTCATAGTTGTCATATGGGTCTTATAAACCTATGATGTCAAAGTGGAGTCATTAAAGAGCAACATGGTGTATATGATCTTTCAAGAGCCATTTCTTTATGTGAGTTAGTTGCATATGCTTTGTAAGATGTCGCAGTCAACCCCAGCATAATTTGGATGTTTGTGATTTCTTGACAAGTTTACATTAATTAGTTTGCCATGGCTTTCTGAATGACCTGCTCTCAAAGCATTGTATGAAAACCATCACAAGGTGATCTGTTGCCAAATTGCACACAGCCGTGTTTCGAACATGGTCTGCTGGATTACCAATTGCATCTGTAACCTCTCTGCCAGTCTCAGTTAATTGAGAGCACTACCTTTAACATGTAGATTTTAATTAGAATTAATGATTCTTAATTGGTGCTTGTAAATGTTTGCCGTTTAAGTTAATTTTTATTTTATGCTTGAAATTCTAAGTTACCGTGTAATGCTTCTGACTGCTACTTGTTCTTGAATCAGGTGGTATCTCTGGCTGACTTTGGTCAGTTTCTCTGCAGCCGTGGGTCAGTTTGTGGAACACAAGGTGAATCCCCAGTACCAAGTAGCAGCCGATCAGTTGAGGATGGCTTTGTTGAGACACAGTACTATGGTAGGTCAACTTTTGAAAGTCTCTCTTCAGCTTGAAATTAGCAATTGAAATAAAAAAGTTAGTTGCATATCCTTTACAGGACATAGCAGTCAAATCTAGCATTCTTTGGCTATTTGTGATTCCTGGGCAAGTTTAAATTCAGTAGTTTGCCATTGTTTTCTGAACGACCGGCATTGTATGGAAACCAACATGAGGAGGTCTCCTTCCAAATCGCCTGCAACTGTTTCGACCGTTGTATACAGGATTATGTACTGTATTCATAACCCCTTTCGCCACAGCGAGTTGAAAAGAGTAGGCCGAATGGTAACCTCTCAGCCACGACTTCCCCTTCAGTGTGCAGTGACCCATGAAGCACTTGTAATAGAAGCAGGGAGATTGATGTAGTGATCTGTGACTGGTCACAGGAATGTGTTCAAACCTCTTACCAATCTCTTGCCAATCATAATGTTCAGTAATATTCAGCGTGTGTTGCGTCACACATTTGTGTGAGAGATAAACATTGTTTTTTAGATACTTGTGTTCTTTAAAAAAAAAAAAGAACTTAACATAGACAATGGATCAAAATGTCTGCTGAAAATGAAAAAGTATGAGGCCAGATGAAAACCATACTTTGATTAGAGAAGTTAGAAATTTTTATGAGGAAAACTATACTTGGGATTGCATTGGCCATGTGTCATAATCTGGACAGGAATAAAGGCCTGATATGTAAGATAGAAAAATAGTGATGACCTACGTTATCAGCTTGATACACTCATTCTGGCTACATTCTACACATAATGGATTATTCAACTCTAAACAAGTCAGTTGTGAGTTTGAATAATGAAGACACAAAGTTATGCATTGTAGAATTTATTGCCTGACATATGGTGTTTTATTTATCACTTATTTCTGTAGTGTTATTTCATGGATTTGATATCTATTCTGCTTCGTGTTTTATAAATTAATATAACATGCATGTTTGTTTATCCATGTTGTCAGTATTTAGAACGTAAAAATGCTCACCAACAAAATGTACAACACATTCTTGCAGGGAGTACAGGCCACAATAATCTGGACAGCCAAGAACGACAGCAACTTCTGCAGCCAGGGAAACCCAAGTGATCAATTCAACTGCAGCAAAGATCTGGAAATGAGTTTTGTTTGTACAGGTTTGCAAAATACTTTGTTGAGAAAAAACCAACCTGCTTGTTATGACGTGCAGTTGAAACATTTCTGTTGTGAAATTGTCATATTTGAAAGTTTAATACTTTGTTATTGTTGCCATTTTACGAGAAAAACATAAAATATGCATTTTAAATCTCAGGTTTTATTATCGCTTTTTGGGCCCACGTTGGTTAAAATTGGTGTGGCCCATTTTTGCATTTTGTATTTACACATTGCAGCATTTATTTTTCCTGTAATTTAAAAATCTGACAGTTGAATTTTAGCTAAGAAATGCAATTATTGCATTTTTATTATCCGGTGTGCATTTATCTAGTCTGATGTATTTACTGAGCGGTATATTTTCTACCAGGAAAGTTAATTACCTTGTAAGCAATGCCGTGTCTAATATCAGCATTGTTTTCTGTATACATCAACAAGTTTTAACATGCACAGGCGGTCAGCATGGCCAAATGTATAATAGCATTTATTGTTATACGTCCAGTGTTGTGGTGTCGGGGTAGCAGGTTCAACCCCTAGACCGTGTGCCAGCATGGCCGAATGGATAAGAACATCCAGTGTGCTGATGCCAAGGTAAAGGGTTCAACCCCTACACCAGACAGTTGAACTAAAATGTTGACTTGGGGACGTCGATTACAAGTACCTCTGAATTCGGAGTGGGTTCGCCTGATGGTGAGGGACACACGTAATAGGAAAGGCTAATCCACACGCAAAAATCAATGCCATGCACTAGAAGTGGTAACACGTGTATAGATAGCTTGAATTTAAAGTGAGCACCCAAAAAAAAAAGTAAAACGTCCTTACTATGCTATTAAACAATTCACTTGCATTGAACTCAAGCATAATCCATACACGTGATACTACTTCCTGTGCACCGGACTGAGTTTTGCATGTGGATTAGCTTTCCCTATTACCAGGTCCATTGCCATCATTTGAACCCACTCCGTCTTCTAGGGCACTTATTCACGCTCCCAAGTCAAGGACGACAAGTCAACATTTTAATCCAACTGACAGGTGTAGGGGTTGAACCTGCTATCTCGGCACTGGCCCCCTGAGTACCAAAGGTTTAGTAGCCCATGCCATTGGTTGGCATGTTTGCGTGCACTCAGTGGTCATGTATTTGACCCCCTTCAAGATGGGTATTTGTTTTCTTCCCCAATGACCAGTCTAAAATGGGTACCAATTAATTTCCTGGGAAATAAAGGTGGTTCCATTATCTACAACCCCCACCAAATGGCAATAGGTTTACAAATATGTGTTTACACCATATATACAGTATGCCCCAAGGTTTAAAAAAGGGTTATTTACTGATCCAGGGTCAATACCAGAGCTGTACCATGCAGAAAGATTAACTTGCAGGAGGTTAAACTCTAACCACGGACTGATTGACATTGCCACATTTAACCTTTTTATGTATGATCATGACATTTATACAGTTAATTATTACACTTAACAATACTCCATTCTGTACTTATTCAGTATTCACATTGTTTTAATACTCCATACAGTTTTATAATGGATGTGTCTCATATATTTACAATGTGCATTATGTTTCTGCAAATATCTTCAGCATGTATTTTCCACGGTTGACAGATTTTACATTTACGATTGTGTCTTATATGTTTCCACAGTAAATTACAGGATCAAATGGCTTGGTATTAATTGTCTGTGTAATATTATCTTAAAAGAATTGTTTTCTGTATTCAGAATACACAATTATGTTACATAACAGAATACATTTGAGACTAATTTGAACTGATGGGTTTGTTTATGAGAATGAGTGAGTGTGTTATCTTGGTTGTTATTTTGTTGAATAAAACACTGTTTTGATGATTTATCAGAACAGTTTGTATTATTAGGGTTAAACAACAATTTGGGTGATCATGGTTGGACAGGAAGCATTGAGACGGTTGAGTTCTTGTTGGTTGTAAATGCTCTGAAAGGGTGAGGTTTAACTCCTGAAGTCCTGGCATTTAGGCTGTCTGAGCCCTGAAGAGGGCTTTCATCTGTTGGAGTGAGGTCTGTTTGCTTTCTTCTTTTGTTCGTTGGAGATGTCTATATCTGCAATATTGTCTCTTGGTTAGTTCACTCAGTAATTCATAGTTTATTTTCTGCTGTGTGAGATCAGTGTAGAGACTTCATCCAACCACATACTGGGACTGTTACAGACCTCTGCTTCCCTTCTCCGGGCTCAAAAACTATCGGGGTTTGCAAGATTGATACTTGAACTTCCCATCTGTGGGGGGGAATGTTGGGATGTGAGCAATTTAGTTATTTTTGTGTGTGTGCTTGCTCACTTTGAACTCAGTTGTAGTTCATGCATGCTACTTCTAGTGCAATGAACTGAATTTTGCATGTGGATTAACTTTCCCTATGACCAGCTTCCCTCGGCTTTAGGTGAACCCATTCTAACTTCAGAGGTACATGTAATTTACGTCCCTAAGTCAAGGACGAAAAGTCCACATTTTAGTCCAACTGACCGATGCAGGGGTTGAACCCCTTACCTCAGCATCAGCATACCGCATGTGTAAGAATAAGTGCTCTTATCCATTCAGCCATGATGACTACCATAAGCAGTTTATGATTCCACACTTCACAAACGGACTTGCTGGGATTAGGTCTAGGATGGTGATGTTTACTCTATAGATTGTAGGTATTTCATTGTCAACACTCACCAGACTTCATCCCAGTTTACAGGTGGGAGATCAGTTTAGTCTGAGAGGGATATTCATGATTACATCGCTTTCTTGATTTCATGCATGAATTTCATAACACAAAAGGTGAGACAGAAAGTTTAGTTCCTGTTTATGGTCAGTTCTTAATCGTTTTGTTCTACATCATGCTGAAAATCGTGAAAAATACTTTGTGTATTTGCATTAAGGTTCCCTTATCTGTGGAACTGTGTGAAATATGTCAGATGCGAACTAGCCATGGCTCTACACCAAACAAGGCAAAGGACAATTGTTGAGAACATGTATCTTTCCTGTGGCAATACTTGGGCGTGAATCGTGGTGTATTTTGCAATTAGTAGAGAAAACAGTTGAGCTTCTTGAGCTTAACATAGTGCTACAGAAAAATAGTAAAATATGGGCCAAGAAGATTAAACATGGTGACGTCCTACAAGATCTGAAACATTTGAAGAAAACTCACATGTAACATCATGTCTCAGAAACTGATTGACTCATGTGGCCAATCTTTCCCTCCTGTAGTGAATGACGAGGGCTGACATTAGACTTATGTCTGACTGCTCGTGCCACTGCCCGCGTAATGTAACCTGGTGTTTTCTTGTTTTTTCCTCGCATATCCTTTACATGACATTGCAGTCAACATCAGCATTTTTCAGCTGCTTTTGATGTCTTGGCAAGCTTTATGTTCAGTAGTTTGCCATTGCTTTCTGAACGACCAGCTCACATATCTCTGTATGAATCCAGCATGAGACGATCTGCTGCCAAATCTCACGCAGCTGTGTTTTGTACGAGAGTATAAGGGATTACGAACAACATCCTTAACTCTTACGCCAGGGAGACCGGCAACCTGGTGTCAGTCGAGTGAAATCTTTCCGTTATCTAATGAGTTCCCCCGCTACACAGTATGAAAGTAAAATTAGATCATTTACATACCATAAGGGTCACAGAGAACCAGTACTGGGGTCTATATTCTCCAGGATGTAGGTCCGCATGGCCGAATGGATAAGAACGAATGTTTTTAAACATCCGGTGTGCTTATGCTGAGCTAAGGGATTCAACTCGGACAGTTGGACTAAAATGTTGATTTCTTGTCCTTGACTTGGGGACGTAAGTTACAAGTATTTCTGAAGCCAGAGTAGGTACGCCTGAAGGTGACGGGCACTGGTAATGGGGAAAGCTAATCCACAGGCCCGAGAAATTTAATAGGGTCGCACATGGTTTTTCTCTGGCGACTAGCGTTGTGAATTTATTCCGCATGCTGGCTAGTTGGGCTTACATGTTGTCTTCTGGTCTCTGACTTGGGGACTTAACAAGCACCTCAGAAGACAGGATTCGCCTGATGGTAGGGGACAATGGTAACAGGCAAAACTTACCCTCACCCAATATCAGTCCAGTACACACTACTAATTACTACTACCGGGAGTACCACGTGTGTAATAGATTTCACAGTGAGCAAACACACAAAAAGCCCAAGCCCCTAATGTTGGCTAATATACCAATGATCACCAAGGCTCTCTGCAAATGTGGCAGCCCAGTACCAGTCTTGAACTCCTCGAAGGGTGATGTAGTCACTGTCATGATAGAATGCCTTTGCTTCCAAGGAAATGTTCTGTTACCCATGTTTAGGCTGGGCCTGCCCGGAACCCAGAGTCAATTTTAAAAGTCTGGTCTCGATGCGAGTTTGAACGCATGAACAACGAGCCAGCTTCGCTTTCTTGCAGTAAAGAGCTACGTTCAATAGACCTGGTGACATTACAAGTCACTTCCTTGTCACCGAGCGGATCTTTCTCTCTAGCACCTCCAGTGTGCTCATGACCATCTCTTAAACCAGTGGTTCTCAACCGGTGGGGAATTCCCCCTCCCCAGGGGGGAATTTTAGGGTTTCCAGGGGGGCGGGGATGAAGACCATTTCAAGATCGCGTTAATACCAGAACCCCTTCATACTTTACAGTTATGTACGTCTCATCCTTCGAAAATTCATTTTATAAAGTAAGTAGACCCACAAATCATGTTTTATGTGGATGTCTAGACTTGTTTTAGTATATGCTATTAAGTTTACCTTCCATTTTTACGTATACTGTGTAGGGGTGGGGGATTTTTAGATAGGAAATATGAAAGGGGGGCGGGGGAATGACGTTTTGAAATTACGATGGAGGGCACGGGCCAAAAAAGGTTGAGAACCACTGTCTTAAATAATTCGAGGCCATAAGAGCCTTGGAATCAGCATGAACTGAAAACACCAGATCATGAATTTCCCTGTGTCTGCTTTTCTCGACAGCGCACGGACTGTCCGCCGTTGTCTTATGAATGTGCTGCACTGTGGTCTTGTCCGTCAACGAGTAATGGCACACTGTCGAGGCTTTTCACGGGTTCCTCCATCACAGCGAGAATTACCTGGCCGGCAACTATGAACACGGTTGCCGCCACCTGGCTCTTCACCATTGACAGATTTCTCCTTTTCTTGGGTCTGAAGCTCAGCCTGCACCAGCAGTTCAGGTCAGTTCATCTAGTTTGAGAAGCATGCTGCAGGAATGGCTCTCCTCCGGTGTCAGGATTTTGCATCCCTTACTGTCTCGGGCCTTGTGCATAGCCAAACTTTATATTCAGGATCACCTGCGTAGCCATGATAAATAATGTCATCGAAATAGTACACAGTTGGAGGTAGACCCAGCTAGTGCAGGTCGAGAACCATAGAGAAAAAACCCGAAAAACACAGAATTAGCATCAGAGCGATCTCCTCTGGCACATGATATATCTGGTGAACCTGCCACAACAGCTAACCTGTACACTATGGCCAAATCGACACATATAACATAAAGATTTTTCCTTCTTCGTCTTCGCTCGCTTGATAACTTGTCAGATAATGATCTCATGCTCAACACATCTGGGGATACATCCTGTTTTGTACTCCTTTTGTTATTATATATATATAGGTTCAGATAATGATCTCATGCTCAACACATCTGGGGATAACATCCTGTTTTGTACTCCTGTTGTTATTATATATATATAGTTTCAGAAACAGCAGATGGATAGATGGGTAGAGCACTATTTGGAGCTTTACTCAAGTGAGACCAAACTAGCGGATGATGCCCTCAACGCCATAGAGGCTCTACCAACTTTTGACCACCTGGACACACTTCCCACCATAACAGAAGTTAAGTGTGCTATAAATGAACTTGCATTTGGCAAGGCTCCATGTAAGGATGGGATTCCAATAGAGGTTATCAGGAGTGGGCAAGACACACTCACTCTACAGATCCACAAGCTAATAGAGCTATGCTGGCGAGAAGGACAAGTCCCACAGGACTTCAAAGATTCAAGCATCATAACACTGTACAAGAACAAGGGCGATCGGAGCGACTGCAACAACTATAGGGGTATCTCACTTCTGTGTATTGTTGGAAAAGTATTTGCCAGAATTGTTCTGCGCAGACTTAAGTCGTAGGAGATCAAGTCTACCCGAATCACAGTGTGGCTTTCGACAGAACCGGTCTACCATTGATATGATATTCTCATTGCGACAAATGCAAGAAAAATGCTGTAAACAGAATCAACCACTGTTTATTGCCTTCATCGACCTCACAAAGGCATTTGATTTGGTCAGTCGTGAGGGTCTGTTCAAGGCACTAAAGAAGATTGGCTGCCCACCAACTCTTCTGTCCATTGTGGAATCGTCCCACACAGGCATGAAGGGTGTAATCAAGTTTATTGGTGCAACTTCTGAAGAGTTTGAAATCAAGAGTGGAGTTAAGCAAGGTTGTGTACTAGCTCCCACCGTCTTTGGAATATACTTTTCACTTCTACTGAAATATGCCTTTCGTGATCAGGATGGTGGTATATACATTCACTCACGCTCAGATGGCGGCCTCTACAATGCTCAGAGATTGAAGGCCAAGACCAAAATTAGGAGGGCACTGATCAGAGAGTTGTTTTTTGCAGATGATGCTGCAATTACGACCCACTCTGAGGAAGAATTGCAATGTCTACTATCTGCATTCTCCAATGCTTGTTCTGAATTTGGTTTAACAATTAGCAAAAAGAAGACACAGATTATGTCACAAGGTGCACATGGGGTACCATCAATCTTTATTGACGACGCTGAACTAGAGATGGTAGACCATTTTACATATCTAGGATCAGTGGTAAATAGCAAATTATCCCTAGATCAGGAAATCAACATCCGGATTGGTAAGGCAGCAACAACAATGAACAGGTTAAGAAACAGTCTGGGAGAACAGGAAGCTTACTGCCAAAACAAAAGTCCTTGTCTATCAAGCCTGTGTCCTTAGTACTCTTCTTTACGGCAGTGAAACCTGGACAACTTACTCACACCAAGAGAAACGTTTAAACAGCTTTCATATGCGGTGTCTGCGAAGAATACTTGGTATTAAGTGGCAAGACAAAATCACAAATACTGAAGTATTGGAAAGATCAGGTTGTGTAACGGTTTATTCCATGCTCAGTCTTCGTAGACTTAGATGGATAGGACATCTTAGGAGGATGGATAATGGTAGAATACCAAAGGACATTTTTTTTTGGTGAATTACAGACGGGTAAGAGATCTCAGGGTCGGCCTCTACTACGATACAAAGATGTGTGTAAGCAGCTTATGATTGATACAGGCATTGATAATGCACATTGGGAGCAAGTCGCCGCTGAACGTGTTGCATGGAGGGCAAAGATCAGAAATGGAATAAAGACAAAGGAGAAAATTATTGCAGATAAGTCACACACCGAGCGTGTGAGACGTAAGATGTTGCATGATGGTGGAAATGACCACGTGTTCACATGCACCCACTGTGAACGGACAACTACAGCGCGAATTGGCCTTATCAGTCACATTCGCTACTGCCATAGGTAAAAGTTATTATGCCTTTTTAAAGCACAAACTATCGTCTGTCAAGACGGCAAGGTGCCAATGACAAGTTTCAGATAATGATCTCATGCTAAACACATCTGGGGATAACATCCCGTTTTGTACTCCTGTTATTCCTACTTAAGTACGCGGTGAATGCCGGTCATGACTGAGAAGAATAATTTGCCCATCGACGTTCAGGAGAGAAGTCGGCTTGGACTGGGTATTGCTGGTCAAATTTTGTAATTTAAGAATATAAATTCCATTGGCTTTCTTCCACCCTGAGCTTACGCGCTTATGCTTTCACCTGGATCTCAGAATCCAGCGGAGTCTTTTTAGGACCTTCGGGCATCGTTTGTGTACGGTACACCGTCAGGACCTGCTGTTGACTTGCTTCGCGCCATCTAGACCACTACCACAACCTCATGCCACTACGAAGGCTTGACATTGAAACCCACTGTTGGTTTTCCGGCCTTTAAGAGCTCCTCCCTCTCTCACAGTGGAGAGTCACGCTGAACATCGTGTATGTATTCAGTAGTTGCACGTTCAGCGCCTCTTTCTAGAAATTAAGGCTGCTGGGTCGTGGCTGTTTGAATAGATCTCTAGCAAATTTGTATGGTTCCCTGAAGAGTTTCTCTCATGCCTTCCGCATTCTTTGCCCGATGTTGCAGAATCGATCTTCTCTACAAAGGACACTGGCTGCTTTTGAGATATTGCCACATCTCACTATCAACTGTGGTTTCGAGGACTTTTGCGTTGGCATTCTGGCGACGGCATTGTGTACAGTGAAGTGTTTTTTTTAAACATCTGTTCGAGGTTGTTTTGTATCGGAGAAAAATGGCGTGGTGGCTAGAAAACATCTAGAAACGGAACAATATCTAGAGACTTCGAGACTTTGTAGGTGAACATCTGGTTGGGAAAGTGACTGCCAATTTCATTAGGGGTAAACTGTACTGTTCGTATGAATTGGAAACAAATAGGTATATTAAGCTCCTGCGAGAAGAAACGTACTAAACATCAACACGTTGCACATACCTTCCAAGGAGATCCATCGAATCCCGAAATACAGGTGAAAATCCGAAATCAGAAGCACTCAATAAATATATAAAATGAATAATAAAAGAAAACACACACAAACGCGTACAATACGACACACAGGACGGCCGACGTTTCGATTCTCAGAATCTTTGTCAAGGGCAGGACAACACGGATAGATGGGACAACGAAATATAAAAAATCACAAAACAGAAAAGCACAACATCTACGTATCCATATGGAGGACTTTTGTGGTGACATTCTGGCGGTGACATTTTGCACAGTGTGCCAGAGCGGGGCCGTTGTTTGTTGAGACTCCTGTCTTTCCCACTTTTCACATGGGGCATTTGAAAACATTTTATGTGATGTTCACTGAAACGGGAACGGAGCATAATGGGGACGACCCGTTGCTGTGAAGTTGGAACCACGACTAACGACTATCATCTGCAGACTAGTACTGTTTGCTAGCAGCGTTCTTCTGCGCTCTTACCTCTACGATATTTAAGCTCTTACCTCCACGATATTTAAGCTCTTACCTCCACGATATTTAAGCTCTTACCTCCACGATATTTAAGCTTTCACCGCCTGCTTTCTGCGGATTAGCTACTTTATTCCTCTCACTGCTGAGTGGTCTCGAGGTACGGTGTCCGCCTTGAGTACTGGAGGTCCTGGGTTCAAGCCCCGCTGAGGATGGAGATTTTTCCATGTCGACTTTTAGTAACAAAATTTCTCCTGGTCTCTGGGTAGTGAGATCGGACGCCCGTGTGTATTGTTGTGCACGTAAAAAATCTCTTGGCAGTTGGAAATCGAAAAAGAGTAGCCTAATGGCGCTGCCCGGGCAAAATTTCGAGTTAAAAATCTACCCAAAGTATTTCAGGATCCTAGCCGGTGCTACGGAGTTCGTGCAGTGAGCTGAGATTCTCCTGACTCAGGCTTGAGTTAGGAGTAGAACGGAGCACTTATGGGTTACACCCGTGTGCGGTGATGTTGATCCTCCGACTAAACTAAACTATCTCACTGCTACCAAATTGACGCAGGGAATAGAGGTAGACATAAATCCGAACTTTTCTAGTTATTCTTCAAGCGATAATTGATTCAGCTCCCTCTCTAAACCATGAAACAACGTGTCATCGAGTTTCTCCCATACCACCATCTCAGTGGGAACTTGATTGTTACCCTGGAACTGTCAGAAAGGTGCTCAAGCGCGTCACATGAGCCATCGATTTGAATATATTCAACGCTGTAGGGTTCTCCCTGGCTAAGATCTTACAGCGTCTTATCCGCCTTAGCGGTGCGCTGTATATTTTCACGTGACGCACTCGCGCATATCTTCTGATTAGCACGAATTCGCATTCCCCTGTGTGTGACGAAAAAGCATGATAGCCCGGTCTTAAGAAGCTGAAAAGGTAGTCCGTTGTTCGGCCTGGGACAGCATCGTGAGGTACCCGTGGATCCATCATTCTCCCCATCCATCTTCAGAGGGTCTGGGGAATTTTCTATGCTTACTTAGGTACACAACATGAACATAAAGCACTAGGAGTTGTCAGCCCGGTCTGCTGTCGACTTCACTTTCACCAGGGGTGTCAGTTTTATCACTGCTGCGGAGGTAAACATGGTCGAATGGATAAGATCGCTTGTTCTTAAACATCCGGTGTGCTGATGCCGCGGTTGCAGTTTCAATCCATACACCAGTTAATTGGTCTATAATGTTTACTTCTCGTCCCTAACTTGGGAACGAAAATTACAAGTCCGTCTAAAGTCGGAGTGGGTTCGTCTGATGACGAGGGGCACTGGTAATAGGGAAACCACGCAAATATCAGTACAGTTCTCTAGAAGTAGAATAATAGCACTTGTATGGACTACGCTTAAGTTCACAACGAACGAACGCAAAAAATAAAGAAAGAAAGAAAGCAAAGAACCACTTGGCTGTATTAACAACAGTGTTTCCAGACCGTCAATCCGTCAGTTCCTAATGTTTGATGGTCTCACCAAATTCCAATGGTAAAAACTCCGCCGCGGAGCAAACATGACCCTGTCGACTTTTAAGCGACTTTAAGCAAGCATGACAGGAGGCCCAGGGGTTGGGGACTTTATCCGTAATCCCGTATATTCTCGTGGTTAACGCAGCTGCGCGAGAATCGGCAACGGTTCGCGCCGCGCTGGTAACTTACGGGGGTATGTGAGCCGGTCGCTCAGAAAGCAATGGCAAACTACTGAGAATGATCTTGCCTAGTACATCAACAGCAGCTGAAAAATGCTGATGTTGATTGCAACGTCCTGTAAGGGATATGCAACATTTAAAAAAAAACAGGAGGCCTCCGGATGTTTGTGTGTGCGTGTGTATGCGTGTGTGTGCGTGCGTGCGTGCGTGCATAATAATTAAAAAGGTAGGCAGCTGGATTCTTAGATAGATGGATAGACAGACAGATAGATAGGCAGGCAGGTAGACCGACCGACCATCGGTGGGTGGGTAGGTTTGTGGACTGAAGGGCGGATGGACCTCTGAAATTTAAAAGGAAAATATATTTCTAGTGCTAAGTTGTGCCATAACTTCTGAACGTAAACTTGCCAAGAGATCACAAACGGCAAAATTATTCTTGCATTGACTGCGACGTCATGTAAAGGAAATGCAACTAACTTTTAAGTTGTCATGCATTTGTATTTCATTCCCAAGCAAACAACCAAGTCATCGTTACGAAGCACCTACTTTGGGAATTCGTGAATACGTTAAACCCCACGCCTCGAATTCAAGACACTATCTTTAGCCTGGTCGCGACACCAGTTATATTTTAATCCCCGCCTACACCTTTTCCCTTCGTGAACGAGTGAAGGGCATCTTCTCAAGCCATGCGGTGTCTTGGGTTTATGGTAATAAGGTAAAGGGCATTTGACACTCCCTGTGGAGTGTTGGGTGCATAGCGACAGCCACATATTTGTATAGGCTAATCAGCGTTTGGTAAGTGACGTGGCCAGTATCCCAGCGGCCGCTTTTACTTCCCGTGAAATTTTCTGGTGCTTATATAAGGCTGGTCTCCGTGGCCAAAAGCTTGCGAACGCGGTTCGTGAGCCGTTTACCAAGCGTTCGAAACGCAGCCGCGACCGATTTGTGCAGCAGACCGTGTCGCGTTGTGTTATAACGTGTTGGTATGGGAGCTGGTCGTTCAGAAAGCAATGGCAAACTACTGAACGTAAAACTTGCCAAGTACATCAACAGCAGCTGAAAATGCTGGTGTTGACTGCAACGTCCTGCAAGGGATATGCAACATTTAAAAAAAAATATATAAGGCTGGTCCACGCATAGCCCAGATCAATGAACACAAATCTTGAGGACGCATACAACAGAGTACCATTGGGTTTTTTAATGCTTCAGCTTCTTGAAATCAAGATAAGTCCTTTCCTCCTTAGTTGGATCGCCGTAGCCTTATTCCAACGGAAAGTAGTTTTTAGATGTGGCATTTGGACTTCGGAACCAACAACAATATATCCTGGCCTACCACAGGGATCACCATTATCTCCGGTGCTGTACAACGCCTACACTGTGAGAATCACCAGCGAGCAGATCACTGGACCGGGAAGGGCATTGTCATATGCCGACGATGTTTTAATGTATCGTCAGGGCATGGATAGAGATCAGGTTGCTGTGGAACGACACACCGAACTCAATCGCTTAAGTACTTGGTGTGTTGAAGCTGGCGCAATGGTCAACCCAACAAAGGCAACAGTGACATTGTTCTCTTTGAATAACCATATTGTCAACACTCCAACACCAAATGTAAATCTGTGTTCAGAGACTGTGGCAAGAACGCAGGCAATGAACTACCTGAGGATAAGTTTTGATCGAAGCCTGGCTTATAATGAGCACATAGACCAGGTGATAATAAAGGCCAAGCGGAGCTTGGCTGCGATGCGGGTGATGGCGGCAGCAAACTGTGAGCAGCGCCTTCTATGTCTTCTTTAAGAGGGGCTGGTCATGTCTGTTTTGGAGTAAGCCGTAAGCTGATAGAAAGGATGGAAAGGATAAGAACGAAGCTATGCGCATTATTCTTGGATGTACAAGAGATACATCATGCAGGGCGATGCGCTACCTTCTTGATTTTCCAACCATTGAAGACAGAATACAAATTTGCAGAGCACGTGCCTACCTCAGAGTTAACGCAAACACACAACATCCACTGCATAGTGAAGGTGAAGGGCAGCAGGTTAAAAAGAGGAAGGTCGTGGATGGGTCAAGCCGAGGACATTCTTCGACAGGTATGTTCACTTGAGGACTTAAAACCTGGCGAGGAGTGGGTACAAGTGCCAACAGATTTCTGTACGTTCTTTTCAGTTTGCATCCAACTAGACAGAAAATGCAGTCAAGAAAATCTGGCTGCTGTGGAGGCGGAAGTACAAGCGTTGATTTTCGAGAATTCGGTAGACGGTGATGATGTCATTTACACAGATGGGTCGGTCGTCCGACATGTGAGAAGCTCATGGGCCTTTACGGCTCAGGCCGGAGGGAAAATTGTAAAGGAGGACTCTGATGCTTTTGTTGAGACCACATGCAGCCTGACTATGGAAGTCATGGCAGTAAGTAAAGCAATAACATGGCTCGAGACACAGACATTCAGTAGGGCATATTTCCTTATCGACTCAATGAGCATGCTCAAGAGGATAGAGACTGGGTGGATCCGAAGAGAGTGGTTGCTGTCTCTGGAGCAGTCTCAGCTGGCAAAGGTTAGCTTCATCTTCGTGCCAGGGCATGCGGGAGTACAAGGAAATGACAAGCTCGCAGGTGAGGCTACTGTGGAGGGCGGACGCGCCATGGACCAGGCTGACATTCTGAATGCTCTACGAGAAGTAAGACTTTTGCGAGAACCAAGTGATGACCGTGAATCTACAACCATGATCAGACTGCGAGAACAGCAAATTAAAAGAGGTGTAGCCAAACAAGAACACTACGCAGGAAGCCAAAGAAGATTGACAAACCAACACAGAACTGGTGTCGTTAGCCGCTACACTCTGCGGGATTTGCTAAGGAGGGGATCCGAGCACTTATGGACTGAATGGTTCGATGTGCAATGAGGATGATCTGTCGACTAACTAATCAATCAACCAATCAACCAACCAACCAATCAGCCAACCAACCAACCAACCAACCAACCAACCAACCAACCAACCAACTAATGAACACAAATATCCGAGCCTTAAAGGGGGCACAAACAGTTTACAGCCAGGCCATTCCGATACCTCTTTCGAGGATTGGATTAAGTTAATGAGTGAGGCAAATATACACGCGCCAAGGTTGTCGCGAACACAAATAATAATGTTTGTCTTGAAAGGTTGCACGCCTGGCAGGACTTCGCAGTAATTCCTTGTCGCCATTGGCTGTTTGTGATTTAATTGGCAATTTTACGTTCGGTAGTTTGCCATTGATTTCTGAACGAGAAGCCAACGTTTTAAGTCCGGTGTGTGGAATGAACCCAGCACCGCGGTCGAAAGAGAAAGTAAAAGCGCGAAAGCGTTAAACCTTTCGGCCACGTCTGCGTATAATATCTGTGTACATAGTATTAAATATTTGTATAAAGTAGCGTCATAAAGGTAGCGTGATAAAGTAGAATGATAAAGTAGCATGTAAAAGTAACATGATAAAGGTGACGTGACAAAGGTGGCGTAATAAAAGTGCTGTGATAAAATTGCATGAAAAAGAAGCATAAGGTAGCATGATAAAGTGACGTGAAAAAGTAGCATCATAAAGAAGCACGATGAAAGTGGTACGATAAATTCGATGTGACAAAGTGGCATGATAAAGGTGGCGTGAAAAAGTAACATAACGACGGTGACGTGATAAAATAGAATGATAAAGGTCCCCTCTGCCGTGCGTCCACCTTGACGAGGTAGAGGGGCTTGCGCGTTCCAATGACCCCAAGAGCTATGCCGACGGTAGCACTGCTACTGGTAGGGTCACCCATGTCGGACAGGTCAAGGGACCAGACGAAGTGACGCACAAACCTGCTGTCTTGTAGGTAGACTGGGGACAGTCAAAGGCTAGGGAAAGCATCCCGAAAAGTGCTTGTCGAAATCGGATGTACTGAGCCACAAGCTTGACAAAGAAGTGCAACGTAACTTTATCATTTCATGATGCCACAGATGAAAATTAATCGTTATGGTGCTAATCCCGTGAAGTCCCATCAGGCGGTGATAGTGCCGGGCCCCCTGCCTCGAGGGGGTCCACCCATGACTACTGGTGGTCACCTTCCCCTGTGCTGTGGAGTCAAGGCACAGAGGAGTAGGTTAAGAGCTATTGACCAAACACCCCGGACACTCAACATACTACAGTGGAATGCCGAAGGAGTTTATAACAAGAAAGCCCCCCTAATACAGCGTCTTCATAAAGATAGAATAGATGTGGCATGCATTCAAGAGACACACCTCAATGCCAATCGCAAATTTTCAGTCAGAGGATATCAGGCCACACGTTTCGACCGCGAAAGACATAAAGGAGGAGTTCTAATACTTACACGAAATACAATACCTTGCAGCGAAGTATCTGTGATCTCTGACAACCAAACAGAAATTATAGGTGTTGATATAATGATAAAGGACGTGAAAATAAGAATCTACAATCTGTATAGCCCAGCAGATAAGGACCTTACACTCTCAAACATTAAAATAACTTACACAAACTGCATTATTGTCGGAGACTTTAATAACCGTTCAGAAAGATGGGGATACCCAGATACTGACAAAAGAGGAGATGAATTGGAGGACTGGGAAATAGACTCAAATCTCCATCTACTCAACAAAGCGGATGACACACCGAGCTTCTACTCCAGAAGATGGCTTACCACTTCTACTCCAGACTTAGCTTTCTGCACAGGAGACATCCTCCACAAAATCGATCGCCATGTGCTGGACCAATTAGCAGGTAGTGACCACAGACCAATCAAGCTTGTAATGAATATGGAGTATGTTCCACAGGAGCAAAAGCCCTTGCCCCGCTGGAATTACAAACGAGCAGATTGGGACAGATTTGCCATACTAACAGACAAATATTGTGAAAACATAAATACACGATATGGCAACATAAAGCAAATGGTGGAAAGTCTAAACAGAGCGATAATACAGGCAGCCACTGAGTCCATTCCTAGAGGAGCGAGGAAAAATTACAAACCATACTGGACTGAAGAACTACAAAGTTTGGAGGACAAAGTTGAAGATGCCAGGAAGACAGCAGAGAGAGAACAAACAATTGAAGCGAATATCTCTCTCAAAGCCATCTCAGCAAAATATAAAAGAACAGTAAATCAAACAACAAGAGATTGTTGGAGGGAAAAAACAGAAAACCTGAATTTTGACAGGGATGGAAACAAACTATGGAAACTAGTGAAAGCCATGAACAATGAAGGACCTAGAAACAAACAAATAACAATTAAACAAGGAAATGCCTTGCTTACAGGAAAAAAGGCTGCAAATGCACTAATGGAACACTATGCCAGTGCAAACCACATTGATATTACAACCGAACAGAAGAAAGCAATCAAAGACAAACAGATACATCATAGAAATACAGAGACAGCAGCAGAATATATGATGGCAAATCTAACAATGGAAGAAATGGAACAGGCAATGAATACCCTAAAAAAGAAGAAATCACCAGGAAAGGATGGAATCACAAATGAAATGCTAATAGGACTAGGCAACAAGGCAAAGAAGAAACTACTAGCAGTCCTAAATAACAGCTGGAAGAGAGGAATAGTCCCACAGGCATGGAAGGAAGCTATACTAATACCAGTCCCAAAGAAAGGAAAAGACCTGGAAGAACCAAATGGCTATCGACCTATCAGTCTACTTAGCTGTGTAGGAAAATTAATGGAACGAATTATCAATGGCAGGCTAACATGGCATCTGGAAGAAAACAAACTCTTAACACCACACCAAGCAGGATTAAGAAAGTACAGATCCACTGAAGATCAAATAACCTATATAGCTCAGGAAATAGAGGATGCCTTCCAAGAGAAAAAGCACACACTAGCAGTCTGGATAGATTTAGAAAAAGCATTTGATAAAGTATGGAAGGAAGGACTGAAAGTAAAACTGCAAAACATGCATGTTTGTGGGAAAATGTATAAATGGATCAGCCACTACCTTGAGAACAGAACTGCCAGGACAAAAGTACAAGGACAAACAAGCAAAATGATGCTGCTGGAGCAAGGTGTCCCCCAAGGAGGAGTTCTTTCACCAACATTATTCCTAGCATATATAAATGACATCACAGAAAATTTTCCAGCCAGAGTACACACATCCTCCTTTGCAGATGACCTAGCCATATGGACATCTGAAGAATATATTAGTACAGCTAACAGCAGAATACAGCAAGCCTTATTAGCGCTAGAGGACTGGTCAAAATCATGGCTAGTGAAGATAAGTGAGGAGAAAACAACATGCACAGTGTTCTCCCTCTCAAATAAAACTCAGCAACCTAAGCTGGTATTGAATGGAAAAATATTGCGCCATGAAGAAAATCCAAACTATCTAGGAGTCACCTTTGATCGTCGCCTGACATGGAAGACACAGGTTGAGAAAAATCGAACAAGAGCAAGGCAGAGAATGGCAATCATGAAAAAGCTTGCTGGTACAACGTGGGGAGCAGATGAGAAAGTTCTCAAGAAGTTATATACTGGACGGGTGAGGCCAGTACTGGAATATGGCATTGCAGCTTGGGCAACAGCAGCTAAGTCAAACTTTAACAAAATAAGTAGAGTCCAAAACCAAGGAATGCGAATCATAACTGGAAGCCTGAAGACAACGCCTATTAATGAACTAGAAAAGATCACTTGTTTACAACCAATGCAGGATAGAAGAGATAGCAGAGCCCAGCAACAAGCAGAAAAATTTAGAAGATTGACAGACCACCCTATGTACAACAGATTTAATGGTTTTGGAAAGGGAAGACTGAAGCGTAGCAACTTTGTAGAAACTGCAAAACGAAAGATTAGGGCAGATCCTATACTTAACATATCAACAGTCAAGCCCATACACAATGCACACAAGTTCCCAGCTTGGAGACAGCAGCAACTGCCTGAGATGATAGAAAACATTCCTGGTATTGAGAAAAAGAACACTCAGCATGAAACCGAAAGAAGAGAAATAACCCTAAACTACATAAAAGAACATTACCCAAGCAGCAATTGGACCCATGCATATACAGATGGATCAGCCAAAAATTCAATAGAGAATGGAGGAGGAGGAATTCTCCTAAATTTAAAAAATGGAGTGAAAAAAAACACATTCAATGGCAACTGGAAAATTTTCAAGTAACTTCAAAGCGGAGGTAGAGGCTTTGAAAACTGCAGCAGAAATGCTCCTGATGGAGGAAAATAAAGAGAAGCAAATAGCTATCTTCACAGATGCAAAGTCAGCTGTCTCAATACTCAAGAGCAATAACAGCACAGAACTAACTGACCTAAGAGCAGCACTCCATGGTCTATGCCAGAAATCCAAGAAAGCTGTAATACAGTGGATCCCATCACATTGCAGTATACCTGGAAACGAAGAGGCTGACAGACTGGCAAAAGAGGGCGGACGACTACCACAGCCTGACATAGACATAACCTATAATGAGGCAAAGAGGTTGATAAAAAGCACTTATAGAACCAAATGGGAATCAGAGCATCCAGGCCATCAGAAGGATGATGCATATTACAAACTCGACCGAAGAGAACAAGTAGCAATCTTCAGACTCCGCACAGGACATAACAGGCTGAAATACCACTTGTTCAATAAACTAAAAATAGGAGATACCGATGAATGTAATTGTAGAACTGGAAAAATGACAGCAAAACATTTGCTGCAGGATTGCCCAACGTATGCAGAACAGAGAAAGATATTTTGGCCCACACCTGCTTCATTTGAGGACAAGCTCTATGGAGATATCAACAAGCTCAAGTTGACCGCAGCTTACTTTAACTGCATACAGGTTGACATTTAAAGGTGCATGAAGACCCAGAGGCATGAAATGGAATATTGCTTGGATAGCAAATCCATTATGTGGAAAGTCCAAATCGAAAGCTTGCTGTGTGGGCTTCATAAAAGGTGGAAAAGTGTTCTAGTGGCACGAAATGGAATATTGCTTGGATAGCAAATCCATTACGTGGAAAGTCCGAATCAAAAGCCCATTGTGTGGGCTTCATAAAAGGTGGAAAAGTGTCCTAGTGGCATGAAATGGAATATTGCTTGGATAGCAAATCCAGTACGTGGAAAGTCCTAATTAAAAGCCCACTGTGTGGACTTCATAAAAGGTGGAAAAAGTGTCCTAGTGGCACGAAATGGAATATTGCTTGGATAGCAAATCCGTTACATGGAAAGTCCGAATCGAAATCTCCACTGTGTGGAATGTCATCTGCAGACTGCATACTTCTGGTTTCCGGAAGAACAGCCTATGGTGAACGGAAGGCCCAATATACGGAAGTGAGGCTAAGCAGCCATGTGCAGGACGTGACGATTCCTTGGGTGAGCCCAGTACCAGAGCGCTATGTATCGGCTCTGCAAGTATGGAAGCCTCCTTGGATGGCGGGGAATGCCCATGGTCTGCCCCTGCCTTCCCTTGAGGGCTGACCAGGGATCTTTGGCTGTTCTATATGGACCAGCTGGGATGGGGGATAACACCACAACAGTGAGAGTCAAACGTCCTAAGAAACCCCCGGGAAGGTTAACCCGGTCAACAAATGCCCGCAGAAGTCGGATGTGTCGGCCTAACGGCGCAAGAACGCAGCTCTGCTGTAAACAGGCACAATGCAATCACATCCGAGAAAAAAAAACTCCGGATGAACGAAGAAGAAGAAGAAGAATGATAAAGGTGACGTGACAAAGTAGCATAATAAAGGTAGCGTGATAAATTAACATGATAAAAATTGCGAGATAAAGTAGCACAATAAGGTGATATGATAAAGTAGCATTATAAAGGTGGCGAGATAAAGTAGCATTATAAAGGTGATATGATAAAGGTGCTATGATAAAGTAGCATTATAAAGGTGATATGATAAAGTAGCATGATAAATTTGGCGAGCTAAAGTAGCACAATAAGGTGATATGATAAAGTAGCATGATAAAGGTGGCGAGATAAAGTAGCATTAATAAGTTGATATGATAAAGTAGCATGATAAAGGTGGCGAGATAAAGTAGCATTATAAAGGTGATATGATAAAGTAGCATGATAAAGGTGGCGAGATAAAGTAGCACAATAAGTTGATATGATAAAGTAGCATGATAAAGGTGGCGAGATAAAGTAGCATTATAAAGGTGATATGATAAAGTAGCATGATAAAGGTGGCGAGATAAAGCAGCACGTTAAAGGTGCGGGAAGGTGTCCATAAATGTTTCTGATTAAAATGTAAATAATACCATGGACGGATAGAAGAATTAGGTAGAAACAACTAAAAACAGTAAGCGATTAGACATTGTGGACGCAAACAATGAAGATTGTTCGGGCATGTTATGAGGATTAATACATTTTAAAACATAGTGACAACTGGCAACCTCAATGGGAAAAGAGCCAGTGATCGACATGTCAGGGTTGTGAGACTACACTCAAGACCCCTATGCCGCAAACAACCTTGCAAGTTTTTTTTTTTTCTTTGCATATCCTTTACAGGACATCGCTGTCAACAGCAGCATCTTTCAGCTGATATGTTGATTTCTTGGCAAGATTACGCTCAGTAGTTTGCCATTGCTTTCTGAGCGGCCGGCTCACATACCCCATAAGTTACCGATGCGATTCGAACCATTGCTGATTCTCACCGTCATCACGTTACCCACGAGAGTATACGAGATTACGGAGAAAAGTCATAACCTCTAAGCCACGAAGCCGGCAACCTGCAAGTAGAGATCCTAAATAGAATTGGGCGTGGATGACCGTTGACTTAAAACAAGTGTTTCGCAAGGGCATGCTATTTTGTTTGACTGGGTTATCTTTCCTGCCCAGGGTCGAGTCATTCTGGTGATGTCATAGGTCACAACAAATTATAAACCGACCCGTGGTAACATGTTAATTCATTTTTTATTTCCGGAACCTGCCACACAGGATGTTGATCACGTGATCAGTTTAATAATTGTCATAAAGTGATTTTTACAGTGGAGCCGTTTTTAAATTTTTTTTTTTATTTAAACATTATGCTTGTGTTGGATTTGATTAGCATTATTGACAACTGTTCTTTTTGATCATATTCATATGAAATGACAGAAAAATGAAATTATAATGATTCCTTTTACACACTTGCAAAAGATATCTGCAAAAATCCATATTTTTGTGTTTTTCACCTTGTAGGTGTAGATGGCCGGTCTCCCTGGCCGTTGGGTTAGCAGCTCTCTCCGTAACCCCGAATACTCTCGTGGTTGACGTGAGCGCACGAGAATTGGAAGTGGTTCGAGTCGCGCCAGTGACTTATGAGAATATGTGAGCCGGTCGCTCAGAAAGCAATGGCAAACTACTGAGCGTAACCTTGCCAAGAAATCACCAATCAGCTGAAAGATGCTGGTGTTGACAGCGATGTCCTCTAAAGGATATGCAAAACATTTTTTTAGGTGTAGATGTGCATCATCATCATCATCATCATCATCATCATCATCATCATCATCATCATCATCATCATCATCACCACCAATAATAATAATCATCATCATCAAGTGCCTTGTTGACTATCGTGGGTGATTATGCTTCTCCGTCATTACCATCGCCAAAAGCATGCATCAAGCCGTGAGTAGACTCCCTTCCGTGCCACGACTGTGACATGTCTCATGCCCGTCTTCATACGAACGCACCATATATCAAGGCAAGTAAAGATAGACAACAGTGTTATATTGGAAGGACAGACAGCAAGCAGTTTCTTAAGTTTCCAAACTTAAGCCAGACAACGAAGAAATGCAGAGTGATTCAGCGAGAACAAAGACTTTTCAGCGTTACCCAAACATAATCTAGTACCTTTCACCTGTCAACTGAGACCTACATCGGAAAAGATAGTACCACGGAGCGTGTTGTGATTTCACTAGAAGAGAATTGCATAGGTTAGAAAGCACGGTTGGTGTTCATTACATGTAAAAACTCTGTGCCAGCAACAAAGACAGGAAGGATAACAATATTGTTATTAGTAACTTTGGACGGTAATTGGATGGATGTAGGGAGAATTAGTCATTGTCACGTCGAGGGAAATTATTGTGGAGAGGATTGGTAGAGACAAAGATTGTGGTGTGAGAGCAGATAAATAAAAATTACAGCGGCAACTTAAGTGCCAGTTGTTACCATGTGAGCCAGAAAGCAGACGTGTTTAATTTTGTGTGGATATAATACTTGTCCTTGTCCTGGGAGTGAAGGTAATTAATAATTAATATGCCTCGGCCTCTGTAAATGGATAGAGTTAACAGATAGAGTCTTCTATAGAGAGCACTTGTTCTTTGTGATAAGGAATATATATTATATATATATATATATATATATATATTATATATATATATATATATATATATATATATATATATATATATATATATATATATATAGAGAGAGAGAGAGAGAGAGAGAGAGAGAGAGAGAGAGAGAGAGAGGAGAGAGAAAGAGAGAGGCAGAGAGACAGGCTCAGAAGATAGAGAAGATTTTCTTGACTTAGAGAAACTATTCTGATGAGTAGATAAGTCATCCTTCGGCATGGAGAATTCTTAATGAATCTTTTGATGCGTTAGTCATGTATTTGATGAATGATTCACTTTCTCAGAGTCTCCAGGGACGATCTATACTTTATAACAAAACTACTATGATCCTTTCTCAGAGATAGTCATTATATTCTATGTCTGGAAAATTATGTTCTAAAGTTTATTGCATGTTCTGACTCTATATGATTTTGTGTTACAATAATTCATATGTTTTATTTGAGAATAATACTTTTCTAAAACCTACCTTGTAAGATTTTAGATGTGTATTAATGCTTATAGGAATATGGGAAAATGATGAAGGGTTAGGCGGGTATTTTACTGGAAGAAGAAAAGCATGGACAAGGCAGTGGGCTCATATCGTTCTACGGACAAGAGAAGGACTAGCCTGCAGAACGCCTGAAGGAAGAGGACATTTCGTGCCAGTAAGGGAGGTGGACACCTCCAACTGAGATTATAAACAACATCAGGCACACAAGATGGCCAGGCTGGACTACCCTGAGCTAAGGAAAGGATCCCTCCTCCCTTTGCTTATATTTTTCCCCTAACCCAGCTCTTAGGTGAGATAGCTATATGGTGTTTGGTCCTATTTCTCAGGGGGGTGGTTATGTTGAAGACACAAACTGGACAGAGACCTGTATGCTAATGATGGTATTTCTGGAGGAACAGCATCATTTTACCTCAACTGCTTCTCCTATGCCACAACCCTGCAGCCCAGGGATGAACAGCTAAGTACCTGTCAGTATAGTCTGTGTTGTCCAGGACTACATAAACCGAGATACCCCCTGTAACACCATCCCACGTAGGATCTACAACAAGAGTAGTTACACCGGAAGACTCATACCTTCAAGAACATTGCTCGAGTGCCATTAGGAGGGCACCAAGAACAATTAGAATAGTATTGACATTCTGGACAATAGATTATTGTTGTGAAGAATATAACGGTGTGACGTATAGAGGACTAACAAGTCTTGGGCGAATACAAATTATCTTTATTGCATATAGATGACAGCTTGATCAATCTTCTTACAACATGGCGTCTTCTCGCTTCTAGGCCTAGATGTTAACTGGTCCTTAACAACAAACTACGTCACGACTTGAGCATCCTTCTTTCCATTCCACGCTGATGCTCAAGCGTGCTGTAGTTTTGCCCACCCCATATACACATACTGCTACACCTTCCTATGTTTTCTAAAGACTTTTTCCCTTAAAAAGTCTTTACTCCCAATCCCCCTACTCTATTCCCTCTCTTTCCTTACCTCCCACAACTCCTCTAATCTTCCCCAAACCAACTTTATTTTAAGTAAAACAATCTATTCGTAACTCTTTCCCCTGCCATATATCAACCCACTTCTTCTTCGTTTCTGGCCCTTCAAAAAAACATAACATATTTACATATCCTTAATAACATTTAAATCTCAACTTTATACAATACATCATAACACGTCTTCTTAAATACTTCTTCTTCTCTTCATAAGCAATCCGCTTAAAATTTCAAACGCTGTACTCTTCTGATACCAACTCCCTATTGTCATCACCAACCCCACTAATTCTCCCCTTTTAATCACCTGAAATCACTCTCACACGATAGAAAGACAAAGAATCGGTGCGCACCGGAGATTCAAAGAAGTAGTAGAACTCTTCCAGACAAAAACCACACTCAGCTAAATCACACACTCCTTTACCCCCCTATGTCATTTGAGACTTTATGTAATAAAGTCTAAAACAATTATATCTTCTACCGTACCACTTATTATGGTAACAGTTTACGCTGCTATCTACAGCATCAATTACCAACCATCAAAAATTATTATTCACTCCCCAAATGTCTATATATTACAGACACTACTAACTTTAGTACCTTACCTCAACCTCGCATTGTAATGTCAACCACAAAACACATCCCGAGGACACAATTAAAAAGGTCCATTATTCCTCAAGACCTCTTCCAACATTATACACATCACCTCAATCTTCTCCTATACCTCACTCAGAATTCTCTCTTAATCTCGCCGAAAATTTCAGCGACCCCTTACTGTCCATTTATTATGGGCATATCTATTAAAACCTCCACTTATGCCGTTATCAACAGCAACAATATACTACCCCTAACTCCTGTCTGTGACTGCTTGCAATCAACTTTATCTCAGTCCATATATCACGGACCCTCAAAAACCCCATGTCATTATGTCTCCACTATGTTCATTTCTCACACTTACAACCCTTTACTATTGTACTGCTATCCACAGTGTCTAATCAAACATGGATTCAATTCATGTTTTACTATTTGTCTGGGGTAACCCGTTACCCACTTATTCTTCTATAACCCAGCAATCCCGTGTATATCATGGCTCTTCTGACCCCATGGAAACTATGTTCAAAACTTTCCCCTCATTTACCCCACTGCTATATTCATTAATCTTTTCTTCCCCCATATGGCTTCCAATCCATATATTTCCAATCAATGCTGACTTTAGTGTAACTCTAAACTTTCCCATAACCATCCCCGGTATATGTTTCCACTACTTCATAACCACATCAACCTCATTATGCTGATTATCACAGCAATATAATATACCCATGAACACATTATTCACAAAGATGATGTGTCTCTCTACTAGTCCACAGTAGTTTATTACTATTTTCTGAACGAAGGGTCCTAATTAAAGCCCCATGTATTGTCTTTATTCTAGACAAAACCATGTAAATTAAACATAACTTAATTAACTACTATTTAACATACAAAACAGCGAAATAAAATCACAACAGGATATCATACCCCCCCCCCCCCCCCCCAAGTTTTTATAACATCATTTATGTTTCCCCTCATATCAATTAAAAGTATTAACTCATTCAAAGAAAAACATATATTAAAATAATACAACATACATCCTAATCTATTGTTACCTAATACCACTGGTCTCTTTTACGGACCAATAGTTTGTACGCAAAAGTCTCAGAACACAATAACCCTATTCTAAAATAATAACAATCATTTTACAGGACCAAATCAAGCAAAAAATTTTTATATATGAGGCATTGAAAGCTCAATTTCAACAAAAACAACTGTCTTCTCGCTAAAGAGAAGGTTTTCAAAATAAATAATTCACATAGAATTAACTACGTAAAGTGACCCAGCAACATTGGCCTCCTATACGAACCAATGTAACACATATCTATTCCTACAAGTCATTCCCCTATTTTTATAACCGTGAAAACAAAACACTTCACTGCCAAGTATGTATATCTGTTAACTACAGACCAATTTCTTAACTTAGAACAATATCTGTTCTCTCTACACAAAAAAATCACTAATCAACAATGACCGTACTATCATTGATTCTCTCCCCTCACAATTTTCTATCTTTTTCCAGCCTAACTCCTAACACATCATAATATCTGGAATATCATCTTAAGCAAGCACTGTAAACTACAGGTCAACTCATTTTATCTATTACTAATGTGGCGATTATCCCAATGTCATCTCAATGTACCAGCCGTCATCTATCTACTAATAGAACCTGTGGATCGGCACATCAATTGTTTCCCTTGGATTTGTACCAAACATCACTACAACTTCTTAATCATTACCGTTAACCACGGCATCTCCACTCTACTACGACCAGCAAAAATTTTGTCTATTTACTATAGACCTCTCACCAATACATCTACCTACTGTACCAATAACTAATTCTACTTTTAAGTTTCTCGTCTACCCGACGCAATTATCTAACTTATCATTACTTTCCAACATCTCACCACGACTACTCTAAGCTATCCTCAAGTCTCTCCTAGCACTCTTGCATCGTGACGATAATCAAACTAGTCACACTTATCGGAACACGTTCTCCAACATTCATTTAACTAACCTTGTTTACCTCCGTATCTTTCACTCTTCTTCTTATTTATCGGGATTCTTTCAGAACAGCAACCCACGCCACTTATAATTGACAGCAGACCTCACTTTTCTCGTTTCTCAGTATTTGGCATTCCTGCTTCGACATGTCTCTGTCAACAATACTAAACGTGTTTTATGAAACGTCATTCAGAATGTTAACTCTCTTTCCGTCAACCTGTCATACAACTTCCATAATTTCCTTCCAACGTCAGATATTCTAACGAAAAGACATCACCCTTCTCTAATCATGTTCTTTTTATCTCTCAATTTTCGCATACTCTATGTTCCACGTTTTATCAACGTCACTTATCAACCACTCTTCGCATATTCACACGGACAGTGATACACAACCTCGCTCTCATCTCACGACTACTCTCGCATCTCGACAACCTAACGTGTCTATACTATTACTTCAAAAAAAAACAATTCAGACGCCAATTCAACATTCCAGCAATCACTCACCACAATCTAAGCGTATTGACCTCCTCTACACACATTGACACAAGATATATCAGCGCCACTATTACATTTTATCTATGTACTTCACTTAGGCGACGTCTTCAAACCTCACTCCTTCTTCACTCACCGCGACGAATACCTGTTTGTCTAGAATTATACTCACGTACTAACTAAACGCCTCGTACATGCATGCTGTACTTATCACTTGCCATCAGCCTATCCATTCTCGACGCACATATGTTTGTCTTATTTCTACTTTTTTCAATCATTCACTCGTTTTCAAAGATCAGAATCTATATATTATCTCTCGCAACTTATATCTCTTTTACAGCACTATCAACTATCTCTCAAAACAAACCTCATTCCGCTGAGCCACTAACCTCGTAACTATCATTCTATACTTCTCCACACAACAACTTTCTCAGATTTAATCAGCTCTTCTTTCTCCACAAGCACGACGTAACTCGTATTCTTCAAGCATCAACTTCTACAGTCTTTTACTCTTAATATTCTCGCGTTCAACTGGCTATTTTACACACAGGATACTCAATTCCTCCTCAATCTATATCTCCTCACCAGACACTCTCGGTTCACCTGTCAACAATACTATACTTTCTTCTCAAACCAACAAGCAAAACTATCTCAGACATCACGTCATAGCTCTGAGTCGAACCATTTCTAGTACGAACATTCATACTTAGTTTATCTCTCACCCTCTACTAATTCTGTGCTGAATCTACTCTACTTTAATCACACCAGTTATACATCACTCGACGTGATTAACTCTCTGTATCTATCCATTCCGGACAAAGGAGTATTTTTACCTTGTTTACTCTCCCTACATCGTAACTAAACACAAGATATCCTGTATTACGTATCCACGTAGAATATCATTTGCCGTAACTCTCTATCCTCAACAACACTATCGCCTACCCTGTACCATGTGATGCTACACCCAAAAAAATTCATCTGCCTATTTTAGACAAGCCATATATCTATATGCTCAAACCGCAATTCTTCTCATAAGCCAAAACTATTCCATTTTCCTTCCTCACCCAAGGAATTTTAACAGTTATAGAGTGTGTCCAAGTTAAATATTTCATTGTCTCTCAATACATTAGTACGTCTTTCTCTAATTATGTCATCTTCACTATCTGTTGTTAACCTGTTGTTAAAGTACTCAGGTCTTAAGGTCATAAGGTCTTCTATTTTTCTTAAGTCACTTTCTGTCGTTGAGTAAATTCCCGCTATCTGTCTACTATTATTCTTCTTCTTAAATGATTTCTTTCTATTTCCTTTATTTGCGTCGGTCTGCTCACTGTTTCCTGTATATCTTACGTAACTGTGACGGGACAGCCCCGGCAGCATCATAATTACCCAAGTTTTCAAGGAATTACAGAGCCCACAATATTTTTCTAAAATTCTCTAAAAGAATAAACGTTCCCCAGAAGAGGATAAAAACGTAAGAGAAAAATACAGAGTCACTTAGAGCCCGCACTATCATTTTTACTACATTGGTAGATCAAAGCAATGTCTGGTCTCTACATCTAAGAGATTTTCCCTTTGATGTTCTGATCAACCAGACATCGCGGAGCCAGTCAGTTGAGATTGACGTGTTAGTTTACAAGCCTGCGGTTGGAATAGGGACTGTTCAACAGGACCTAACGTGTGAACCAGCCACGGCAGAATGGGAGATAAGAGGGTCAGCCAGACCCGTCTGAAATAATACATGGCAGTGCTACTCAGGGGAAAACCCCGTGTGATCCAAAGACGGCAATATAATGCAGGCCTAACACCTTATCTAAAAGTCCAGACTTTGTGGAGCCAGGACAACGTCTGTAATTGCCACCACAAGGGAGAAATTAGAACCAGATGTCTAACACCTCACTGCAATACAGCGGCAAAGTAGGAACACATGGCTGACACCTTTTTTCAGCAACCCAGGAAGGCGGGTGTTAACAGCAGATTGGAATGTAATGACGCAACGTCTGTTGCAGGGGCCGATTCATTGTTTCAGGAATGTGGCGGGGCATCGGTCAATTTGATTGACAAATGAAACTACCGTCCACAGGAAAGGAAGAGGGGTGAAAAGAATTTGGCACTTAATCCATCTGGGTAAACCATCGTACATGGAAAAATAGGTGGAGTTAATTAATAGGGGATATATTAATTAGCCAACGTGAAAACTAGCCAGGGATGAAGAGAATAAAACTACATGCATGGCCAGCAAGACTTCGGACGCAAATTCACAATAGCATTCTTAGGATACCTACTGGAGAAATATTAACATTTCGTTCTGTTGGACTTCTGTACGAAGTCGTATGACAGGATTTCCTAGCTATAACCCAGATCTCTTAGGAGCAATGGACAGTCAACAATCCATATCCGGAAGTGACTTAGCCTTGTGAAGGGACCAATTTGGACTCCTTCAATCTGACAGTGAACTGCGTCTCACTGGGGGAAGCATGACCTATGTGCTTCTGAGCTTTTCAGCCAGATGAGTTACGTATACCATAATATAATCATCATCATCATATGATCATCAATAGCAATAATAAACACAGTTGTTGTATTTTAAACTCAGTTGTCTGTATAATTCTAAATGTTTATAAATGTTTGTGTAGCGTAATCAAGTACACACATTATTGTATCATTTAGTGGGGGTTCGCACATATTGTCCAGAAGTGGGAATCTATGTCCGGGAGGTATCTTGCCTATGCAGTCATAAGTAACCAGATTACGTTGCATGTCTCAACTCCTCCTTTCTCACTTCTGGTGATACCAAGTACAGCCAAAACTATATAGATATATTCTATCTTCAACGAGCCACTTCTTGGCTGTTTTCTTGAGTATCAGGGACAGTGTCTTAAATCAGCATAAAAGACATTAGTTCCACGTTTTCTCTCTGGGATTAGGGTGGTAATTAGTCCCTTCTGACAGAATTAGGGGATCTTAAACTGCATCCAGAACTAAACACCAGTAGAAGAAAATGATGTTGGCTGAGTGGTTACCCCTCTGGGATCTAACCCCAGCCAGTTGGTGACAGTAACGTTTGCACTTCCCCATCTCGTCTTCAGATGACACACAGATAATAGTTCCTTCATCCGACTCATAATAATTTACCGCAGACACGTCGACCCTATTCCCATAGTCGCCTTTAGAACGTTTGACTTTCTTTCTCTTTCTTGGTATTCGTCTCTTAACCTTCCCTACTTTCCTGTCATATAAACTGGTATCTAGTTCTAAAGAGTCACTAACCAAACCTCTGTCCGTCTGTCCACCAGCAACTACACCGTATGAGGGAACATCACTCTTCGAGTCATACTCTGCTCGTAGTGCAATTCTCTCATTCTCCGAATCATCAGTATTCACAGTTGTCTCAGCATCACGGTATTTACTATAATATGCGGCGGTAGGAATATCTTCTCCGTAACCTGAGCTCTCACACCTGATATTTCTACACCATTTGGGGATTAATTTCATGTCTATACCTGAGGAACTTGACATGGCAGTACCTCTATTAACAATCATACTATTCCTTTCCTTAATACTTTTCTTCACCCGTCTTTTAACATCTTTGGCACTTGTCTGTTTATCTTTCTTAATTTCACCCGTCTCTCCCTTAGTCAAGTAAGTGGGTTTTGACTGAATCTCTATTAAGTCAGTTTGACTTCCCTTTGTTATCTTGCTGGCTGGTTGTACCTGGACCTTTTTCTCTACTGTATCTACCTGAGTCTGCGTACTATTTTCTATCGTATTACTTGTCTGCGTCTGTGTCTCTCGGTCTATTCTCTTTATTAACACCGTCGTTTTCTTTTCCTGTCTAACAGTCATATTGGCAATCACCTTGGGAATAGTTGAATTTTCACTTACGTTTTCCACTTTGTTCTTTGACCCTGACTTCAAATACTGTCTCCGTCTTTGTTCAAACCAGTCGTCACGTTTTTTCCTAGCATTCTTGCTATAGGATGGCCATTTCCATAATTTCTTGGAAAAGTCTCTCTCAGGACCATTCTTGTATCTATAACAGCTATACCAGTCCGACTTTTCACCATTACGTCTGTTCTCACCGTCTTTTACTCTATAACCATTAGGCCTTGGTTCGTCATAACTATATTGTCTTCTGTCTTTATCAAGCAGTGGCTGTCTCCTGTTATTCTTTCCTACTCTATTATATTCTACCTTAAATCTATAAGGGTCTTGTCTAGTCGTTCTGTTCTTCAACGTTTCTACAAAATTCTCTACTTCACTAACTGCCTCTTTTAATTCCCCCAACCATGTACTAATACGTTGCAATTCTACATATAAGTAATTCATATTAACTTCTTTGTAATTTCTATCAGGCTTGAAACAATATTTCTACTTCTTCTTCTGCATATTCCTTGGTACCTGGAAAAAAAAACTCTTGAACTCAGCCGAAATTATGCCTGTTTCTCCACTGTGCTGTGATGGGTCTGCTATGCTGAAATATTTACAGTTATTCAAGCAAAAAAAACAATCAATACTTATTAATATACAGTCTTAAATTAACCAAAGGACGTTATCTTCCTCCTGAAACTCAATAATTTTCTATCTAATAGAAAATTTATTTTATATTACCCCTTTTCTTGTTGAACTAAATTTTCCAATCGAAAATGAAGTCCTTGACGTCTATGCCCTTGTATGCCGAGACTGAGAAGCACGTATCTGGTACTCGAGTACTTGAACCAAGATCGACAAAGCGGCTTCAGTACTCCGTAAGGATCAAAAATGCTCGACTGGGCTCGATAGGCTCGACTGGGCTCGATAGGCTCGACTGGGCTTGATAAGACAGTGAAGAACGATTGAACGTATCAGCCACCCAGGGACGGGCTCTTGAAACACAGCAAGGAACGAGTGTGATCAGAGGACAGCACTGGCCAGCCCTCTGAAATCAGCAATGAACGATAGTCAGCTTCTCAAAACAACCGACAGTGTAGAGCAGCGGCTGACTGATTTGACAACGGCTCGATTGTAATGACCTGGCTAGCAAAATTTGACGAAGCGGACTGTGTAACAATGATTTGGCTAGCAGAACTTGACAAGCAGCTGTATAACAATGACCAAGGCCAGCAAAATTTGACGAAGCGGACTGTATAACAATGACTTGTCTAGTTACTGGGCCATGGCGATCAAAACCATCACTGGACGACGGCGATAAAAAAAAACAGTACTTCAGCCGAACTTGACAAGGAGCTTCGGTCTAAATCAGCACACCCAGAGTAGCGGCGTCAACATTCTGGAAACGAGCAAAGATAAAATTTGGCAACGTTCGTTGATCGTCCAGTATAGCGTGGAGCAATTTTTGTGGCGCTCATCATACAAAAAGAAGCTGACCATCCATGACGTTGATCCAACAAGATGACCTTCAGCTTTGCCTTTTTTTTTTTCTTTTCTTCTTCTGGGAAATCACAACAACTACCTCTGGCCAGGCTTTTAGTCGCTGTGTCTCCCCTAAAATATATTACGTCTTTCCATCGTCGTCAAAGGGCTTCTTAAATTCAGTTGTTTGAAGTAAATAATAGGTCTATTTACCGCGACAGTCCAAGCACGGATCCTGGCATCGGCGCCATTTCATCCTCTATAACGGTGTGACGTATAGAGGACTAACAAGTCTTGGGCGAATACAAATTATCTTTATTGCATATAGATGACAGCTTGATCAATCTTCTTACAACATGGCGTCTTCTCGCTTCTAGGCCTAGATGTTAACTGGTCCTTAACAACAAACTACGTCACGACTTGAGCATCCTTCTTTCCATTCCACGCTGATGCTCAAGCGTGCTGTAGTTTTGCCCACCCCATATATACATACTGCTACAAGAACTCAGAGACACATTTGGTTTAGTGTCATTTATAAATCAAGGACAGTGTACCTTAATATTAGTGTAGCGTTTGGAACTGTAATTCCTTATTGGGCTGATGATTGGTTTATTTCATTGATGGTGTTATGCTGAATAGTGTATCTGATATCATATGTCACTCTAACATATATACACAGGAACCCACCACCATATTATCTCATTACAGTATTATAATGTGTATCAAGGGTTTGCGCTATTTTTCTATGAGCAAATCTTTCCAGCTGTCAAGACACGTTTTTCTCTTCTCACAATGTGGCCAAAAATATTGACTGCCTCTGTCAGATGTTTGTGATAAGTTGTCCTTGTATCTTAGCTCTATGAACACATTAAGACTTTTCGCTTTGGGTGTACAAGGGATGCAAAACTATATTTCTTACACTTCTAGGCATTTATTGTTCTGTTATTATTGTTCTGTTTATTATTTGTTGTGTTTATTATTATGTTTATTGTTCTGTATTATTGTTTCTGTTATTATTGTTCTGTTATTTTTGGAGAGGAAGACACCGCGCGTCACTTGGATAGTGTTTGATTTCACAGAGAGAAATATGCGAACAACTTCCACAGACAGAATGGGGAGGTTCCCTTTGTGTGGTCTCTGGCATGACTGCTTGCCACAATGACATTGTAGAACAGTGAACTTGCTGTATGATGTTAACCAGGTAAAGAAGCTTTGAAAAAACAAAACAAAACAAACTGGAGGAAGATTTACTCAGGATAAAGAACATTCTAAGAGTCAAATAGTCATGTTTATTGCTTCTTTCTCGATTGTAAGCGTCCTTCAAAAAGAGGAGAGAGAGAGAGAGAGAGAGAGAGAGAGAGAGAGAGAGAGAGAGAGAGAGAGAGAGAGAGAGAGAGAGAGAGAGAGAGAGAGCACGCTTTCTTTCAGATTATCCAATGTTGAACACTTCTAAATTCCCCATAAACAATGTACATATATGTCTACGGACGGCTGGCAGACAGTATCCAGCAATGGGACAATGACAGCGCGCAAGTGAAGCAACGTATACTTTACAAAAGAATGACACGCGAGCAGGGTTTGAATCTCAAGTACAAAAATGCTCAGTTGTCATAAGATCACACGATGGGAGCCAGCGACTGCCCCAACATTCCCTGACAACATCTGAACATGTAAACACTCCAAAACAGCCAGTACAGTTACAGCAATACACCCTAGCCTAGGTCACATGGCTATTCTTGTTGCTGAGTGGGAGGGAGACCAAATCGTTTCTCGATGACTGCTCTGTGTCGGAAATACTTGTCCTCGGGCAAAAATCTGGCAGGATGCATTGACACGGTCGGTTTGCCTTCTGGGTCAGTTTTCTTTAATGTGTAGACTTTATCGATCTTTAGATTCATGTAGTACAAAACAAGAGGGAAGACGACATGGTGAACCGGAAAACGGAATCGAAAATTCTAGAGAAACTTGACTACAACAATGACTTTAAGCCTTTTTGTTAAGCCCAACTGCGGAGTTGAATACTTTTACCCTGAATCCACCCAACGCCGGAACTTTGGCTCTGTTTTTGAACACTTTTCGTGATTTCTCGTTGGGTTAGATCAGTGGTTCTCAACCTTTTTTTGGCCCATGCACCCTTTCACCATATGTTCAAAATGTCACCCCACCCCCTTTGCACACACACACACACACACACACACACGCACGCATGCACGCACACAGATATATATATATTTTCTCCCGCGTTTCCATCCTGTTTCAGGATATTGCGGTCAACACCAGCATCTTTCAGCTGTATGTTGATTTCTAGGCTAGATTACACTCATCAGCACGCCACGACTTTCTGAGCGACCGGCTCCATACTCTCATAAGTCACCGTCTCGATCACGCTGAAAAGATCTCCAACCAAACGGAACAAACAACATCAATCGCATAAGAAAACATGAACCATCACACAACAGTATCTACTCAACGATAACTCAATAATGAATAACAATTAAATAATGAAATATTTTATACATGAAAAAAGGACAAATGTTTGGACAAGATAACTTTGGAGGGACGTGTAGGAAGACCACAATGTAGATGTATTCAAAATGAGATAGATACTTTACGATGGCATCTTTAAAAGCAGTGTATTTGACTTATGATACAGAGAGCATTCAAACGACTGTTTTAGGGGCGAAATTTGGCAAATGACAATCAAGGAAGCAGATATAAGCATCTCCATTTACGAAAGAAGAGGAACGAGATACAACATAAGAGCTCCGATTAAAACGAAATCGATACAGTCGACGGTTGAACAGGACCATTCTTCTCAAGAATTGGAATTGGAAAGGACAAGCTAATATGGCTAATCATACATAGATAGTAACTGATTTTACACCGATGGATAATATATCGCAAATGTGACTCCCCCCTCGAAGGGAACAGACCAAGAGGAAGACCGAGAGGAAAATACCTGGATGGCTTGGCCACATGGCATGGACGAGACAGGAACACTGAGCTGATCCACGACACTGGTGATCGAGTGAGATGGCGAGTCATGACCGCCCACGCTTTCCGGCATGGCACATGATTGATTGATTGACTCCCCCCTCACACCAAACCATTTGGACAGAAGGACGATATGTCGTTATATCAGTGTCAATCTGTTATTTGTTTTACTTCGTGGCATTTTTCGCAATTTCAATGCTCAGTGAACGTAAATTTACCTTAAAAGACTTATTAATTTAATTGCATGCCATGTTTGGTCCAGATCTACTTTGTGTTTGGTAATAAATCAGTTAAAATAGTACTCCAAACCAAGCGTTTGTAGTGATCACCCCTTTTCAACTTTAGAAAGTTAAAAGGCAGTTCCGTGGCAGAAATAGTCGCTGGATTGAAGTGTTCATCGTCATCAGATGCCATCTTTGCATTGAGGTTGGCGGTGATGAGTCTTCAAGAACCCCTGTCCTTCATCGTCGTCCGACATGTGAGAAGCTCGTGGGCCTCTACGGCTCAGGCCGGAGGGAGAATTGTGAAGGAGGACTCTGGTGCCTTTGTTGAGACCACAAGTAGCCTGACTATGGAAGTCATGGCAGTAAGTAAAGCAATAACATGGCTCGAGACACAGACATACACTAGGGCTTGTTTCCTTCCAGGTGTGGCCAAACAAGAACACTACGCAGGAAGCCAAAGAAGATTGATAAACCAACACAGAACTGGTGTCGTTAGCCGCTACACGCTGCGGGAGTTGCTGAGGAGGGGATCCGAGCACGTATGGACTTTATGGTTCGATATGCAATGAGGATGATCTGTCGACTAACTAACTAACTAACTGTCCTTCATCTTCAGGCCGCAGTCGTATAACCTCCTTCCAGACCACTTCTTTGTGTTGCTCACCCATCTGTAACGCAATAGGTCTTCGCATATATTTAGTCACCACGACATAATGAGTTTAGGTAGTCATTTCTATTTCTGATCGTACTTCATGGCCAAGTATTTCGAAAATAATTGTTAGCACTACCTAAATGGCGGTGAAAATGTGGTTTCTGAGGAAAATGCAAAGAATGCAATGGGCATACAGAACAACCAACGAGGAAGTCCTACAGGAAACAAATGCAAACCGCAAATTGATTAGAGAACGAACGAACGAACTTTATTTTCAAAGGTTTAAGAACTGGACACGTAGGCCCGTCTAACATTCTACCCTTCTATCACTCTCTTTATACAATATTTCATCCACACATCATTCAAGGCTAACCGAGAACAGCAACAAAATAAAAGATATGCATTATTAAGGCATGGGGAAAATGCAAAAATCAATACTACACGACTCGGTAATATCAGTTAATGCTGTGGCACTTTTTATTAGCTATGGGGAATATACTGGTCTACTAAAAATGGACTGGCTGTTATACTAGGGTTTTATTATTATTACATTGATTATTAGGGGGAAGGTAATCCGTACTGAGATAGTGTTCGAATAATTTGCGATTATATGTATAGGGATTGGTGATGTCATTGATTTTTTTTGTGCAAGATTGTTCCACAGATGAGCTGTGGAGTACGTGAAGCTTGTTTGTATAAGTCTATCATAGGATTCGGAATGTGTAATATATTTAGTCGTTTACTATGTCTAGCATTATATTTACACAATGGGCAAAGATGAGTATTTTATGTAATAAGTCATTATCACTGAATGTAAGGAAGCGAGTGTGGAAATGCTATATAGAACCAGTTTTGCTGTATGGCAGTGAATCTTGGAATGTCTCATCTCATCTCATCTCATATCATCTCATCTCATCTCATCATGTTCCTCTTGTACCTTGCAGTGTGGAGGTGAAGTATAAACAGCAGGAGAGTGCCCGCTTATGGGCTTCATGTATCGATATTCCCATGGACTCTGTTATTCCCTGAGTCCATCGTTTACGTAGTCGACCTCTTCCTCTGTTTCCCTCTGGTCTGTACATCATTGCTTGTTGTGGTATACTGTTAGTTGGTAACCTACTTGCATGGCCAAACTTGCTGCTTTCTAATAAAATCTAGTGCAGCTGTAACCCCCACTTTTTGTCCTGATTTCTTCATTTCTGATCTTATCTCTTCTTGATACGTTGAGTATTCTTCTCAGGAATCTCACTTCTGTTGTTGTGATTTTTCTTTTCTCTTTTTCTGTCATTGTCATCTTAGAATGTAAATGAACAGATTAAGAAGAAATCAGAAGCAACAGAGATGTGGTCCCTGAGACGAATGTTTCGAATTCCTTGGACTGCCAGAGTAACTAACAATGACTGCTTTAAACAGGGTAATGAAACTAGAACATTATATGCAACAATAATAAAGAGACAAACAGCTTTCTTCGGTCATGTGATGAGAATAGAGGCATTGGAGAACATCGTGACAACTGGAAAGATCGAAGGGAAGAGAGGCAGAGGCAGACAAAGAGAAAAGATGCTGGATGCATTGAGACGATGGCATGGAGTAATATCATCAGCAGAGTTGATCCAGAACATCAAAGACCGAGATCTGTGGAGAGCCATGAACGCCTACGCCAGCTGGCAACACACTTGATGATGATGAATGACCAGAGGTAGTTTGGGGCATTTCGATGAGAAATTAGTTGTAAATAATCAAGATTATTTGGATACGTTATGACAAGAAATAAACTGGCAAACTTTGTGACAACTGGCAAGACTGAGAGTGAAAGAATAGAGGGAAGGCAAAGAGGTGATAATCTAGATGGCTTGGCTACATAGCATAAACGAGTCAAAAACACAGAGCTGACCCACTACTCTAGTGATCGTGTAAAATAGCGAAAGGTGACCGCGCATATTTATAGAGACGCTACATGATGATGATGACGATGATTACCCGATATCTATTTAACAAAGTTTGGTCGATCCCAGAAGTGGAAGGGCTGGGACAAAAATGTTCCTGCCACTGTTGAGGATGTACCCCCGGGCGACTGTCTTGGTGGCAGCCGCGGTATCGTAGTGGCTAGACGCTCGCCTGCTGGCCCAGTGGTCATGTCTTCATTGATGCACTTATCCCATCGTTTTATCAGTTCTCCAAAAAAAAAAAAAAGAAAACCAAATCAGTGGATTGTATGGGCCGGATATATGGTTAACGGTTCAAAGGTCAATATCGTCAGAAGCTCAGATACTGGCTAAACAACTCGGCGGGAAGGGGGTGAGGTGGAGAGGCGCCCATGTGTGCAAAAGTTAAAAACAGGATAGGCGAAGATGTCACGGACGCACTTCGCAATTGGCAATTTCTCTTTGTGCGCTCGAAACACAGTGGCGGAAGATTTCATTGCGTTGGTCCTCACAGAGGGGCATGAGTGGCGGTCGCTCAGAAAACGATTGCAAACTTCCGAACGCAAACCTGCCAAGAAATCGCAAACAGCAGAAATAATGCTGGGGCAGACTGCGACGTCCTGCAAATTACATGAAACTACCATTTTAATGGACCTAGCTATGCACCGCTTTACTGGAAAATCCATGAATCATGAATCATGAATCATGAAGTCCACTGATAACCCACCTGGGCGGGAGACATTTCACGAGTGACGCCGAAGTTGAATGTGAAGTGAAAACGTGGTTTAGAAAACAGAAAAACAATATAAAATGACATATAGTAGTGCAGCTTTACATAACAGAGTTAAGACACATACAGAACGTTGCGGCGATTAGCCTTCATCAGCAAACAAACACAATTCATAAACACAACATACAGTCAAGGAGAACTCCTGTGACTACATTAGAAGGTGATGACAGGACGAGAAGAGGACCTCGGTGAGTATGCAGTTTTTTTTCTCTATTAACATTTTTTCAATTAAACATTTTCTTCAACTAACATTCTTTTCAATTAACATTTTTTTTTCAATTCTCATTTTCTCTTCATTGCTTCCATTTTTCCACGCTTTTGTTCTTCTCGTCCTGTCATGACCTTCTAATGTAGTCACAGGAGTTCTCCTTGACTGTATGTTGTGTTTATGAATGTGTTTGTTTGCTGATGAAGGCTAATCGCCGCAACGTTCTGTATGTGTCTTAACTCTGTTATGTAAAGCTGCACTACTATATGTTATTTTATATTGTTTACACTTTCACAGCTTTACCGCAGTTCCACCAAATTTTAGAAAACAGAGCACGCAGTTCTATGCTGCTGATTTGGGAGGACTGATAAAACGATGGGATAAGTGCATCAATGTTGGTGGAAATTATGTTGAAAAATAAAGGGACAATGTATTATAAAAATAAATTGGTTTCAAGTTGTTATCAAATTTAGTTATTTTTCTACAGCCATTTGTGACTTACGTATTAACATATTGAGCGCAACCCACTACTGGCAACGTTGATCGTATTCTGATATGAATCTAAGGCCTATCCACGTCAATGTGGAAGCACTAGACTCGAATTTCGCTCTTGTCAGTAGTGCAGCTTGTCAGTAGTGCATATCCTTGACCGGATCCGGAAACAAACCCCGGATCACTGGCGTGTGAAGCGTGTGTGTGAACTCTAGACCACGCGGCACACGCTGGACACGGCTAAATTATCAGCAACAGAATATTACAACGTCACCCATCGTAGGCTTACTGTATTAACTTTACCCTCGTAAAAGGCAAGTTCGAGCGCGGTGTTGAATACTTTTACCCTGGACCCACCCAAAGCTGGAACTCTGGTCCTGTTTTGGAACACTTCCTGTGATTTTTGGTTGGGCTGGATATACACACCTGTTAGTCATAGCAGAATTATGGTTTCTCTCTTCCTCGCGATTTTAATGCCGTTAAGTCACTGTTTATTTTCGTTCTCACGGCCGTCGTGTTTGCTCGCAATCCTGTCTAATATTGCCAAGGTCTCGAACTAGGATTTCTTTGCTTTTGTGGTAATATAAGTGGATGACATTTAACTTTTGTTTGCAATACTCTTAATTGTTAGTGACGGGCAAAAAGGATTTCCCACTCTCCTATTTCCCCCTCTCTCACTCGCTTTATGTCACTAAGACGGGCCTGCGTTCCCAGTTTGTGACCCGATGAAAATAAAATTCCTTCGTTCGTTCTCACTCTCCCTCTCTCTTCTCGTTCTATTTCTTTGGCAATGCATCTCTCCCTAACTCTCTCTCTCTCTCTCTCTCTCTCTCTCTCTCTCTCTCTCTCTCTCTCTCTCTCTCTCTCTCTCTCTCTCTCTCTCTCTCTTTCACGCTGCGTCATTTCTCTCTCTACACTTTCTCTCTCCCTCTTTGACTTCTTATCTACCCCTATCTCCCCCTCTCACCTACTCTTCTCTCATTCTTTCCGCCTTTAACTCTATATATTCTCTACTCTCAACCCCCCCCCCCCCCCCCCCCATCCAAGGACAGCTTACTCCGACTTTTAACCTCCTCATTTCCCCAGTTTAGCATCTCAGAGAGAGAGAGAGAGAGAGAGAGAGAGAGAGAGAGAGAGAGAGAGAGAGAGAGAGAGAGAGAGAAGGAAAGTGATGGGGAGAAAGGAGAGAGAAAGGTGAAATGGACACAAATAAAGAGAGGGGTGAAAGAGCATGTGCGACTGAGTTTGTAGGTTTATGCATTAATCACTACGCCTCCGTGATTCGAGAACAGGATTGCCTTGTATTAACTCTCATAGGACCGATATGTACAAGCGTTCACGAAATGATGTCGTCTGTTGAACTGTTTACTTCGTATATGTCATAATTATAATTTTTTTTTTAAAGTTGCATATCCTTTAAAGGACGTTGCAGTCAGCACCAGCATTTTATTGCCGTTGTTGATGTTAGGGCAAGTTTTTTACGTTCAGTAGTTTGCCATTGATTTCTGAACGACCGGCTCCCATACCAACACTGTAAAACCAGCGCGACACGGTGTGCTGACAAATCGGTCGCCTCTGCGTTTACAATTATACATCCTAAATAGATGTCAAATAGTTATGAATTTAAAATACCCGTTTATTACCACTTCTAAGAGGTTAGCATAACAGTATGAATAAGATCGCTCGTTCTTAAACTTCCGGTGTGCTGATGCCGAGGTAGCGGGTTCGATCCCTGCATCTGTTAGTTGATCTAAATTAGTTGACTTCTCGTCCTTGACTTGGTGACGCACATTACAAACACCTCAGACCCCTCTGATGTGTCGTACACCTTGTCGTGGTAGAGGGGCTTGCGTGTTCCAATGACCCCAAGAGCTATGCCGACGGTAGCCCTGCTACTGGTAGGGTCTCCCATGTCGGACAGGTCAAGGGAGAGAGACCAGGCCAAGAGACACACAAACCTGCTGCCTTGTAGGTAGACTGTGGACAGTCAAAGGCTAGAGAGAGCATACCCGAAAAATGTTTGTCAAAATCGGATGTACAGAGCCACAGGCTTGACAAAACAGTGCAACGTAACACAATCCATGATGCCACAAATTGAAATTATTCAGCATTTTGCTAATCCCGTGAAGTCCCATCAGGCGGTGATAGTGCCAGGTCCCTTGCCTCGAGGGGTTCCACCCCATACTACTGGTGATGCAGGTCCGCATGGTCGAATGGATAAGAACGGTTTCTTAAACATCCGACGCGCTGATGCCGAGGTAAGCGGTTCATCCGCTGCATCCGGACAGCTGGACTAAAATGTAGACCTGTCGTCCTTGACTTTGGGACGTCAATTACAAGTACTTCTAAAGTCTGAGTGGATTCGCCTGATGGCGAGGGACACTGTTAATAGGGAAAGCTAACCCACACGCAAAAAATCAGCACAACAATACTATAAAAATAGTGTGTATGAATTACGCTTGAGTACAAAGCAAGCGAAGGAAAAAAAACAAAAGCAAACAAAAACAAAACTACTGATGGTCACCTTCCCCTGTGCTGTGGAATCAAGGCACAGAGGAGTAGGTTAAGAGCTATTGACCAAACACCCCGGACACTCAACATACTACAGTGGAATGCCGAAGGGGTTTATAACAAGAAAGTCTCCCTAACACAGCGTCTTCATACATATAGAATAGATGTGGCATGCATTCAAGAGACACACCTCAATACCGATCGCAAATTCTCAGTCAGAGGATATCAGGCAACACGTTTCTATAGCGAAGGACACAAAAGGAGGAGTTCTAATACTTACACGAAATACAATACCTTGCAGCAAAGTATCTGTGATCTCTGACAAAAAGACGGAAATTATAGGTGTTGATAAAATGATAAAGGACGTAAAAATAAGAATTTACAATCTGTATAGCACAGCAGATAAGGACCTTACACTCTCAAACATGAAAACAACTGACACATACTGCATTATTGTCGGAGACTTTAATAACCGTTCGGAAAGATGGAGATACCCAGATACCGACAAAAGAGGAGATGAAGTTGAGGACTGGGAAATAGACCCAAATCTCCATTTACTCAACAAAACGGATGACACATCGAGCTTCTACCCCAGAAGATGGTTTACCACTTCTACTCCAGACTTAGCTGTCTGCACAGGAGACATCCTCCACAAATGCCAGGAAGACAGCAGAGAGAGAGAGAACAAACAAGTGAAGCGAGCATCTCTCTCAAAGCCATCTCAGCAAATTATAAAAGAATAGTAAATCAAACAACAAGAGATTATTGGAGGGAAAAAACAGAAAACCTGAACTTTGACAGAGATGGAAATAAACTATGGAAACTAGTGAAAGCCATGAACAATGAAGGGCCCAGAAACAAACAAATAACAATTAAACAAGGAAATGCCTTCGCTTACTGGAAAAAAAGGCTGCAAATGCACTAATGGAACACTATGCTAGTGCAAACAACACTGATATTACAACCGAACAGAAGAAAGCAACCAAAGAAAAACAAACACATCATAGTAATACAGAGACAGCAGCAGAATATATGATGACAAATCTAACAATGGAAGAAATGGAACACGGCAATGAATACCCTAAAAAGGAAAAAAAATCACCAGGAAAGGATGGCATCACAAATAAAATTCTAATAGGAATAGGCACTAAGGCAAAAAAGAAACTACTAGCAGTCGTAAATTACAGCTGGAAGAGAGGAATAGTCCCACAGGCATGGAAGGAAGCTATACTAATACCAGTCCCAAAGAAAGAAAAAGACCTGGAAGAACCAAATGGCTATCGACCTATCAGTCAACTTAGCTGTTTAGGAAAATTAATGGAACGCATTATCAATAGCAGGCTAACTTGGCATCTGGAAGTGTCAAAGAGCTGCATGTAGGCAAATAGAGAAGAGATGAGTAGAACTAAGGAATATGACTAAGACAGGATAGAGATCACACCCCTATAAAGGAAATAAGGAATAGAAGGGACAGTAGCAGTGAGGAGAACTGTGAACAGTTCTCCGACTGGACACACACGTGTCCTAAAAGGGGACACAGTAGGACATGATCAGGAGTTACCCAGAATAGAGTGGGAAAACCAGTACCACGAGGAGTATCCCTTAATAGTGGTAACTCAAGAAGAGTGACATCTGACAAGCCACTAAACGCGTGCTAGAATACCGAGCACGCGAACTTGCTGACGCACGAAGGGTCACCAGCTCGTGACTGGACACACCACGGAAGTCAAGCAGACGGGGACTTGACAGCGTAGAAGACGGATCGTAGTATTCTCTCTGAATACTTTGTTTGTTTACAGGACAGTAGATATAGTGATAGACTTAGGCTTAGACTAGTGCAGTAGATATTGCCATAGAGAACGTCATAACGTAGTATTGTCATGATGTATGTGATCGATATAATTGTCAGCTCTCTGAGCTAGTGTGTGTAACTAGTCCAGAATAAATTGATATCCTTTTGTGCGACATACGAGTTATCATTCGTGTGGTGCAAAAGAAGAATCCATGTGTGCCTGTCAAAGTTAGGTTGTTGACAGGAACAAAAACCAATTCATAACACCACACCAAGCAGGATTCAGAAAGTACAGATCCACTGAAGATCAAATAACCTATATAGCTCAGAAAATAGAGGATGCCTCCCAAGAGAAAAAAGCACACTAGCGGTCTGGATAGATTTAGAAAAAAGCATTTGTTAAAGTATGGAAGGAAGCACTGAAAGTAAAACTGCAAAAAATGCATGCTTGTGGGACAATGTACAAATGGATCAGGTTCTACCTTGAGAACAGAACTGCCAGGACAAAAGTACAAGGACAAACCAGCAAAATGATGCTGTTGGAGTAAGGTGTCCCGTAAGGAGGAGTTCTTTCACCAACATTATTCCTAGCATATATAAATGACATCACGGAAAATATTCCAGCCAGAGTACACACATCCTACTTTGCAGATGACCTAGCCATATGGACATGTGAAGAATATATTAGTACCGCTAACAGCAGAATACAGCAAGACTTATTAGCTCTAGAGGGCTGGTCAAAATCATGGCCAGTGAAGATAAGTGAGGAGAAAACAACATGAACAGTGTTCTCCCTCTCAAATAAAACTCTGCACAGTAAGCTGGTATTGAACGGGAAAATATTGCGCCATGAAGAAAACCCAAACTATCTGGGAGTCACTTTTGATCGTCGCCTGACGTGGAAAATACAGGTTGAGAAAAATCGAACAAGAGCAAGGCAAAGAATTGCAATCATGAAAAAGCTTACTGGTACAACGTGGGGAGCAGATGAGAAAGTTCTCAAGAAATTATATACTGGACGGTGAGGCCAGTACTGGAATATGGCATGGCAGCTTGAGTAATAGCAGCTAAGTCAAACTTTAACAAAATACTTAGAGTCCAAAATCAAGGAATGCGGATTATAACTGGAAGCCTGAAGACAAAGCCTATTAACGAACTAGAAAAGACCACTTGTTTACAATCAATGCAGTATAGAAGAGATAGCAGAGCCCAGCAACAAGCAGAAAAGTTTAGAAGATTGACAGACAACCCTATGTATAACAGGTTTAATGGTTTTGGAAAGGGAAGACTGAAGCGCAGCATCTTTGTAGAAACTGCTAAACGAAAGATTAGGGCAGATCCTATACTTAACATATCAACAGTCAAACCAGTTCTCAGCCTAGAGAAAGCAGCAACTGCCTGAGACGATAGAAAACGTTCCAGGTATTGAGAAAAAGAACACTCAGAATGAAACAGAAAGAAGAAAAATCGCTCTAAACTACATGCAAGAACATTACCCAAGTAGCAATTAGACCCATGTTTGTACCTATGGATCAGCCAAATATTCAATAGAAAATGGAGGAGGAGGAAATTCTCCTAAATTTAAAAAAATGGAGTGAAAAAACACATTCAGTGGCAAATAGAAAATTTTCAAGTAACTTCAAAGCAGAGGTAGAAGCTTTGAAAACTGCAGCAGAAATGCTCTTGATGGAGGAAAATAAAGAGAAGCAAATAGCTATCTTCACAATAACAGCACAGAACTAGCACATCTAAGAGCAGCACTCGATGGACTGTGTCAGAAATCCCCCAAAACGTTGTAATACAGTTTATCCCATCTTTCATTGGCACCTTGCCGTCTTGACAGACGATAGTTTGTGCTTCAAAAAGGCATAATAACTTTTACCCATGGCGGTAGCGAATGTGACTGTTAAGGCCAATTCGCGCTGTAAATGTTCGTTCACAGTGGGTGCATGTAAACACGTGGTCATTTCCATCATGCACCATCTTACGTCTCACACGCTCGGTGTGTGACTTATCTGCAATAATTTTCTCCTTTGTCTTTATTCCATTTCTGATGTTTACCCTCCATGCAACACGTTCAGCGACGACTTGCTCCCAACGTGCATTATCAAAACCTGTCTCAATCATGTCCCGCTTACACACATCTTTGTATCGTAGTAGAGGCCGACCCTGAGATCTCTTACCCATCTGTAATTCACAAAAAAATATTGCCTTTGGTATTCTATCATCATCCACCCTCCTAAGATGTCCTATCCGTCTAAATCTACGAAGACTGAGCATGGAATAAACCGTCACACAACATGATCTTTCCAATACTTCAGTATTTGTTATTTTGTCTTGCCACTTTATACCAAGAATTCCTCGCAGACACCGCATATAAAAGCTGGACCCCATCACATTGCTGTATAACTGGAAAAGAAGAGGTTGACAGACTGGCAAAAGAGGGCGGACGACTACCCCAGCCTGACATAGATATTACCTATAACGAGGCAAAGAGGTTTATAAAAAAAGCATTTATATATCCAAATGGGATTCCGAGCATCCAGGCCACAAGAAAGATAATGCATATTACAAACTAGACCGAAGTGAACAAGTAGCAATCTTCAGACTCCGTACAGGACATAACAGGCTGAAATACCACTTGTTCAATGAACTAAAGATAGGAATTACCGATGAATGTAACTGTGGAACTGGTAAAATGACAGCTAAACATTTGCCGCAGGAGTGCCCAATATATGCAGAACAGAGAAAGATATTTTGGCCGACACCTGCTTCATTTGAGGACAAGCTCTATGGAGATATCAACAAGCTCAAGTTGACCGCATCTTACTTTAACTACATTCAGGTTGACATCTAAAGGTGCACGAAGAAGTACTTAGACCACAGGTATGTCGGTAGCAAAAGCGCCCCAGTGGCACGAAATGGAATATTGCTTGGGTAGCAAATCCATTACGTGGAAATTCCGAATCAAAAGCTCACTGTGTGGGCGTCATCAAAGGTGGAAAAAGTGTCCTAGTGGCCCAAAATTGAATATTGCTTGGATTGCAAATCCATTACGGTGGAAAGTCCAAATAGAAAGCTCACTGCGTGGACGTTATCTGCAGACTGCATTCTTCTGGATTCATGAGGAACAATCTGTGGTGAACGGAAGGCCCAATATACGGAAGAGAGGCTAAGCAGCCATGTGCAGGACGTGACTATTCCTTGGGTGAGCCCAGTACCAGAGCGGTATGTGTCGGCTCTGCAATTATGAAAATCTCCTTGGCTGGCAGGGAATAGCATGGCCTGCCCCTGCCTTCCCTTGAGGGCTGACCGTTATGCCTGTTCTAAATGGGCCAGCTGGGATGGGGAATAACACCACAACAGTGAGCGTCAAACGTACTGCGAAACCCCGGGAAGGTTAACCCGGTTAACAAATGCCCAGCAGAAGTCGGATGTGTCGGCCTAAGCGGTGCAAGAACGCAGCTCTGCTGTAAACAGGCACAAAGCAATCACGTCCGAAAAAATGAAACACTCAGGATGGACGCATAATAATAATAAGAAGAAACACATCAGAAGTCGGAGTGGGTTCACCTGACGACGAGGGACGCTGGTAATAGGGAAGGCTAATCCATACGCAAAAATTAATCCGGTGCCACTATAAGTAAAAGTACGTGTATGGACTACATCTGAGTTCAAAAAGCAGAGAAGAAATAAAAAATAAAGACACATGACATTGGAGACAGGTAATTACAGACACAGGACATTGAAGACACATGACATTAGAGATACGCGACATGAAAGTGCATGAGGCAAGATTACTGGGAAGAAATCAAGAGTCATCCTGCGGGCATGTTAAGAGCAATGTTCTACTAAGGATCCGCCATTTGCTAGACGAAACTGTGCTTTCCAACTCACCAAATGAAAACCATAAACGGATTAAAGAAATTAGACGTAGACATTTAGTACATTTTGGGCACGTTATGAGAAGAAATAAATGAGAGAACTTGGTGATAACTGGCAAGATTGAGGGGGAAAGAACAAGGTGAGGCAGAGAAGTATATATCTAGATTATCTTGACTGCTGAAAAGTGTCTCAACACAATTCAATACAAATGATCAACGGGCAAGGTGTCCAGGGTGTGACACAATTCCAACAAATCCAGAAGTAGGTAAAATCAACGGCAATAAAAGGTCTGAAGGCCGGCAAATCATCTAGTCCAGTGTATTTTCAAGACAATCCATGAAAATCAATAATCTATATATACCGTGTCTGTTGTGGCCAGACGGGCCGGTAATTACAGTATGAGAAATGAATAATAGATCGTTGAAACCCCCGGGAAGGTTAACCCGGTCAAGAAGTGCCCGCAGAAGTCGGATGTGTCGGCCTAACGGCGCAAGAACGCAGCTCTGCTGTAAACAGGCACAACGCAGTCACATCCGGAAAAAAAAATCCGGATTAACGCAGAAGAAGAAGAAGATCGTTGAAACTACTAGACCCTAATGATTCAAAAATCCATGCCTCTATCCTTCTGTCATTCCTAATCTGGATAGGTTTGACCTTGCGGTGATGTGCCAAGTCCCGTTTGGATATGTTGCCTTCTGTCCATTATTTCGGGCTTATATATATCTTTCCAACTCTTCTCGTTGTCCTCGGCAATCTGTATTGGCCATGATAATGTTGTCCTACCAGTCGATATCTTTCCAAGTTCCAGACAACTTTAACGTGCTGCTTCTCTGGTCAGGCTCTGTGATCTGAATGTCCGTAACTATTGACAAACAAAACTGACGTGATCTCCGTTCTACGTCAGGTGCCTAGCTTTGTGTACACATTTGGTTCGGGAGTTTTAGCTCCCTCTTACTTTTGCGTCATGGGCTCCGCTACGACTTGGCATTGGCCACGTGGCATGGTCAAGACCGAACACACAGCTGATCCACGACTCTGGTGATCGTGTGAGATGGCGTAAACATGACCGCCCACGATTATCGGTATGGCACATGATGATGAACTCACTAAATGACATACTTCATTTCGGTATTTCGTCACATCACTTCTTGTAACCTGTGCTTTGACGTGTAATATAACTCATATTTATTAGTCTACCTGAAACAAAGAGTTCAAATTACTAACACCAGCCGTGGCCATTTATATATTCTAAATAGTGAGTCATAGTACAAACAGTAAGAGTTACTCAGTACAGCCACATACGTTAAAATTGACGTCGAAAGGCAAAAACAGGGAAAAACAAGGTCAGAGGTGACACATCAATCTTAAAATCGACTTCACTATTCGAGAAATAAAGTGGCAATTAAAAACAGATGGAGCATGAATCAAGACACGGATATGTTTTTCTCACCGGATTACTCTCTACACGGAAATAACAACGAGTGAGATCAAAGTTAGATCGGGAATATTGGCTGGATTAAAAACAAAAAAGTATTCAGGCTTAAGGGCGTGTTTGGTTTATGTTGCTGTCCCCAGATTTTCAGAACAATCACAGATGAGTGATGTGTTCATTATCTCCACTGACTGTCTTTACTTTCTAAGTAAATTCTAAGTACCCATTTTATTTGAACGTTAGAAAACGATTTCTTGTACGTTAAGTTAGTTGCATATCCTTTAAAGAACGTTTGCAGACAACACCAGCATTTGTTGTTGTTGTTGTTGTTGTTGTTGTTGTTGTTGTTGTTGTTGTTGTTGTTGTTGATGTATAGGCAAGTTTACGTTCAGTAGTTTGCCATTGCTTTGTGAAAGACCGACACCCATACCATTTACGTAAAAAACGCTGTCTGCTGCCAAATCGCGCTCAGCTGTGTTTTGACACGCGGGTATACGGGATCACGAACCGCGTTTGTAAGCCCTTCGTGAAGAAGACGAGCTCTTGTATGTCCCCCCCCCCCCCCCCCCACCTGTATATTCTTTACAGGACATCGCTGTCAACATCAACATTTTTACCGCTGTTGTTGATTTCTTGGCAAGATTACGCTCAGTAGTTTGCCATTGCTTTCTGAGCGACCGGCTCACTTATCCCGTAAGTCACCAACGCGGCGAGAACCGCTACCAATTCTCTCGCGCTGCGTTACCCTACGTGGATAAACGGGATTACGGAGAAAGTCGTTTAACACCTAGGCCAGGGAGACCGGCCCTTGTATGTTACACAGAACAAATTTTAACATATGGATGCGAATCCTGGACAATTAGTAAACAGGCGAAAAAACATCCATTGAAGCCTTGGGATATGTGGTTTTATAGAAGAATACTAAACATTAATTGGACCACTAAAATGAGCAATCCGAGGGAAGCTAAGTCGCAAAGACAACTTTTCACCAACAAAAGAAAGAAGCAATCATAATTGCTTTGGGCCACATTTTGAGAACATCAAAACTGGAATATGGTGTGACAACCAGAAAGCTTTTCCGAAAGAGAGATAGAGAAAGACAGCGTGAGAAAATTCTTGATATCTTGTGTCATGACACGGAAGGGAGTCAACACACGAATGGATCCATGGCGTCGGAGATCGCAATTTGTGGAGAGGCATGATCGCCCACTGCCAGATCGGCAAGGCACGAGGATGATGATTATTAAAAAATAATCTACTTGTCATTAGACCCTCCCTCCCACAGACACCCAGATTTAGCCGTCTCCACATTCATTTCCTGTGCTTTAAAAGTTCAAACGCTTTCTAAAGTCTGGGCCAACGTATTGAACTCGCATTTCGTGTACTCCATTCTACTTAACGTTGAGCTGTTTCCCATTGGGTATATTTATTTAGCTTACACCGGGCAGGACCAAATGTGACCCAGTACGTCCACGCCTGAGTTTATTCATGTGGATCAATGATTACCTGAGCCCTCCTACCGGTGACACATCAATTTGTGCACGATACTTACTTCAAAACAGACATTGTGTGGCGAGAAGCAAACTGCTCGCTGAGAAGCAGGAAATAAAGTGTTTACTGTGTTATTGTTTACAGGTTAGGAATTTCCCTGCAAGGATAACAGCACTGACAACTTACCACACACACAAAAGGTAAGGAACGTCATGAAGTTGGGTATTATAACAAAGGAATGTGTGGCAAATATTGAATTTATAACCTGTAGTGTAGATTTGAAATGGGTAGTAAATATCTGTGACGCCGGTGTTTTCTTTCTGAAGGTTTGTTTATATAAAGAAAACAAGTCATTAATCGACATTGATTTCAAAGATGCCTGACTAAACATCCAATGTTTGTTAGCGAGTTGCATATAATTTACAAGACGTCGCAGTCGACCCCAGCCTTGTTTGGGCTGTTTGTGATTTCTTGGCTGTTTGTGATTTCTTGGCTGTTTGTGATTTCTTGGCAAGTTTTAAGTCCAGTAGTTTGCCATTACTTTCTGACCGACCGGCACTCATATCATTGTATGAAAAGGCGGTCTGCTGCCAATTCGCCCTCAGCTGTGTTTCGAACGCTGTATGGGGAATTATGAATTGTGTCCGTAACACCTTCGCCATAGTCAGTCAGTCAGTTAGTCAGTCAGTCAGTTAGTCAGTCAGTCAGTCAGTTAGTCAGTCAGTCAGTTAGCTAGTTAGTTAGTCAGTCAGTCAGTTAGTCAGTCAGTTAGTCTGTCAGTTAGTCAGTCAGTTAGTTACTTAATTAGTTAGTTGATTGGTTGATTGGTTGGTTGGTTGGTTGGATTGGTTGATTGGTTGGTTGGTTGGTTATTCTCGGTTCCACCTTCACGGCAACGGGTCGTCCCCATTATGCTCCGTTCCTGTGCAAGTGAATATCACACAAAATGCTCCTCACTGCCCCATGTGAAAAGTGGAACAAACAGGAATCTTGGCAAGCCAACAGCCCACACAGGTACACTGTGCATAATGCTGCCGTCAGAATGCAACACAAAAGTCATCCACGACAAATACAGTTCAGCGTCGATGGAATCGGCAGTCATCAGAAAGACTTCATTGACCCGGGTTTAATCCCACATGGCTCGGTCTCCATCCGTAAGGCGACCCGCCGAAAGCGCCGCACAAAACACGAACTCCATAGCTCCAGCGACGACTCCCAGGAGTCTCCTGAAAAATGCACTCGTGAACCGAAAATGCAAACCAGTCAATTCAGCAACAGCCGACCATTATTACGAACATGTGCAAACATCAGCGGACAGAAGTAAAAGCATTCCAAGCGAATTTCACAGCTCACAGTGTCGCGCCACGCACTCACTCAGTAGCAGGGCGACAGAACCATATAGATTGGCCATTCGCCATAGAACCGGACCAGTGTTAGTACAAGCAGTACATTTAGACGACTCTTTCCTTGAGGTGTAATTGGTACATGGTGCTAGAACCATATTTTGATAGACCAACTGGCACTGAATGTGTGATGTGGTTAGTATAAAAGGGTCGCCTTTACCCACAAGACATTTCTTGGTATCGTTTTTAATGTCAAATACATGGAAATGAGGAATTAAAGCAGCCATATGTAGGACGTGGCGATTCCTTGAGTGAGCCCATTACCAGAGCGCTATGTGTCGGCTCTGCAAATAGGGAAGTCTCATTGGATGGCGGAAAATGTCCATGGACTGCCCCTGCCTTCCCTTGATGGCTGACCGTGAAGTCTTCGACCGTTCTAACGTGACCAGCTGGGATGTGGACGGCACCACAACAGTGAGAGTCCTCCAGGAATGCAAACTAGTTAATAAACGCACGCTAAAGTCGGATGTGTTGGCCTAAGAGTTTCGGCCCAAGGGTGGCTAACGAGACACACCGCAATTAGGTCTGAAAAAACACTCCGGATGAACGCAGCAAAAGAAGAAGTATCATTTTTAGGCTGGATCGACTTCGATTATATCATTACCACTATCCCGTTCAAGTTCAAAGAGAAGTTATATTAGGGCCCATCCCTGACTCAGATTAATAATCCAGCGACCGATTCAGCCACAAATAGCGACTGACCACAGTCTCACCCACACATGATATTAATTTGAAGGTGAGTGTTGTCTATAGACGCTACTGTATGGCGCGGAAGACTGGACATTGAACAAGCAACTAGAGAGTCGCAAAGAGGCCTTGGAGATGTGGATTTACAGACGAATATTTCGTAGCATGCCTCTAGTCACAGGATATTTCCTGGAAATAAGTTTCGGCTGGATCTACCTGGCAGTCCAGTTCAATGGAAAACAAACTCCCCCGAGTTGGATTCGAACACATGATTTCCGGGCCGGCAGGCGGTCGTGCTAATCTTTACGCTATCGCAACTTCCACGCCATTTAGCAATGAAGAGTACTGGCAAATATCAACAGCTGAACGAAATGAAAATTGAGTACAGTTGTGTGTTCCTGCGTAGAGAGTAAACAAACCAGCAGTGGAATAGGCCCTCGAAAAATAGTAATAGATTCGCAAGACGAATGTAAGTGAAATATGTGCATGATATGATGAAAGAAAACTGAGATAGGCTGTGCGTTTTCTAAGCGCGATGGTTGTGATTTTTTTAAAAACAAGAAAGAAGTACAGCAGCAGCAGAAGACGAAGAGGAAGCAGAAGAAAGATTGGGGAAGAAGATAGACAAGGAGGACGAGTTAAAGAAGGAAGACGAGGACGAGACGAAGAAGATGGGGGGGGGCATAAAAATAGTCATAACAAGAAGAAGAAGAAGAAGAAGAAGAAGAAGAAGAAGAAGAAGAAGAAGAAGAAGAAGAAGAAGAAGAAGAAGAAGAAGAAGAAGAAGAAGAAGAAGAAGGAGAAGAAAATCAACAACAACAACAACAACAACAACAACAACAACACTTTCCGAATGAGCGGAAATACGTTCTTAATGTTGATGGAAGAAGTCAAGAAATAGTTGAGTCATGCACTTCTTGGGGTAAAGCTAATGAGACATGAAACAAATCAATAACCTTCCATAGTTAAGTTTTATTTTTGTTGGGAAAGTAACAAGTGATCGGTTGAGGAGTTTTCAACCGCCATGGAGAATCATGAGGACTGGATGAGTGGCATTTTATGAGTCTTGGGTAACATTGAAACAGTAAATTGAGGAAAACGATAAATGCAAATGACTGGGGGGGGGGGGGGGGGGGGGGGGGGGGGGGGGCATAATAAGGCAGTCGGATAATCAGTTTAAAGCTGCAACATGATTAAAGGCATTTGATGTAGACAATCAAGAATGATTAAAGAAATATGATGTTGACCGTCAATTGAGATTAAAGAAATTCGATGTTGACAGTCAACTATTGTCAGCGTCTTGCACGCACACAGGTACTCTAACTCTTTCATACGCACTCAAGAAAACATCAGTCGTGCATATGGTACTTCTCTCATTTTATTCAGGCGAACCTGATCATATTTACAATGTATACACAGGCGGTAACTTCATTACATAGATATACAAATGCCGCCTTACATACGCTTATAGCACACAGTCAATTACACAAGTCCTACACTCGCTATCTTCAAACTAGCACTCTCGCAATGCTATGCATTCGCTCTCGAAAACACAAGCGTCCTCCCCTGAAACTGGCTGGGTCCCGTCTGGCGTTCCCAAGTTGGTTGGCTGGACTTGTCGTGCTGGACCCCGTGCCGTTTGTGAACCCCGTGCTGTCTTAGCAGTCTCGTCGTACTGCAGTCCGTCCGTGCTAGGCTAGGTTATTCAGTGTACTGACGCCTAGTCTGTTCAAGGCAGTGTCCCGTGAACTGGCGTCCCTTCCTATAGCCCAGTCGGGTCCTGCTGGTGTCCTGTCTATGACTCGTCTGTGTCCCCACCTGTCTCCACTTTATCTACTGTCCTGTAGATGTCCTGTCTTATGACCACTCTGTGTCCTGACTTATGTCCTGTCTCTACTCTATCGGCTATACTGTAGATGTCCTTATCTATGTCCTGTATGTCGCTCTCTATGTCGTTCTGACTCTATTCTGTCCCTTGTCCTCTCTATGTCCTGTACCTACATTCCCAACACCCTGACAACTATTTAAAAATAAATTCGATGCTTTGTAACGTTGATTGAACTCATTTAATGTTGATATTCAAGAGTGATTACATAACTTAGAGGTTGACAGTCAAGATTGGTTGAGCATGTTTGTTGGGGTTGGTGTTGGTTTAGGAATCACTTCCATTTCACACTGCTATTTCTAGACGTGCATCTGACCGCTCACACAGAGCACACAATGAGAGCCTCAGCTCAGCGCAATTCTGAAAATGTTTGCTACCCAGTTCTTTAGCCGCCTCTGTGACGAAGGTTTACGAAAACAATTCGTAATGGTAGGTCAGCATGGCCGAATGGATAAGAACGCGTGTTCTTAAACATCCGGTGTGCTGATGCCGAGGTAAGGGGTTCAACACCTACACCGGACAGTTGGACTAACATGTTGACATATCGTCCTTGACTTGGGGACGTCAATTACAAGTACCTCTGAAGTCGGAGTTAGTTCGCCTGATAGCGAGGGACATTATTAATAGGAAAAGCCAATCCACACACAGAATTCAGCCAAGCACTGCTAGAAGTAGTGTGTATGGATTACGCTTGAGTTCAAAGCGAGCGAGCGCCAAAAAAATAATAATCGTAATCCTGCATACTGCATTGGAAATGCAGCTAAAGTAGATTTGTTAGCAGACCGCCTTGCTTTGGTTTTTATACAATGATATGAGCCCTGGTGGTTCAGAAAGTAATTTTAAACCGCTGAACGAAGCAGAAGAAAGCACAAACAGCCAAAAATCCCTGGATATGACTGCGACGTCCAGTAAAGGATATTCAACTAACTAATCCATGTCTTGAGGTTGGGTCAACCCCAGAGCCGTAATGCCAGGAGAAAATAATTCTACCAGGGTTGTGGTTTTTAAAATAAAATGGTAATTAAACCTGGGACACGAAGAAATTCTTGGAAAGTAAAGGCGGCCGGTGAGATATTGACCCCCACCACCCACCGAGGGCTGACTGGTCTAGAAATATCTGTGTCTAACACCATCTACCCAATGCCACTCATGCGCGTACAAGGGAACTTACTATCTGCACACTTACCTGTGTCCTGCTGATTGTGTTCAAATCCCCATCGAAGCAAGAATTTCGTTTTAAAAATGGATCTGGGCTGCCATGTTGACCCCACCTAAAATGAGTTGTTGCATATCGTTTACAGGACGGCGCAGTCAACCTAGCATTCATTTTTGGCTGTTTAAAACATTCAGTAGGTTTCCGTTGCTTTCTGGACGACCAGTACTCATACCATTGTGTTAAAATGAAGGCAAGGCAATCTGCTTTCCAATCGCCCGCAGCTGTGTTTCGAACGTGGTACGTAGGTTTACGAATTGCGTCCGTGACCCCTTCGCCACAGAACCGATTAAATAGGTGCACGAAAATATTCCGGAAGTCTAATTCTTCTTCTTCGTACTGCTGCAGACGCCCACATAAATATGTCTAAAGAAAGTTGCTGTCAACTTGAGGTTGTTGACATCTCCACAGAGGCTGTCCTCAAATGGACCGGTTGTAGGCCAAGGTAATGTTACCAGTTCTGCACATGTTTGAAACTCGCGCAGTAAATGTTTGAAACTCTAGCAGCAAATATTTGAAACTCTTGCAGCAAATGTTTGAAAATCGCGCAGTAAATGTTTGAAACTCTAGCAGCAAATGTTTGAAACTCTTGCAGAAAATGTTTAGTCATCATGTCAACAGCTCCACAGTTGCATTCTTCATCATCTCCTATATTTAGTTAATTTATTTAGTTACATGTTCTTTACAGGAAATCGCAGTCAACTCCAGCATTTATGACAAGTAGTGGAATTAGTTGTATTCATCCTTTTATGTCCCACCCAGTCTAAAGTTTGCTACTTGCGCACCTCCGATGAGGTAATTTTGTTTTTGTTTTTATTGCGTTAGCTCGACTTGAACCAGAGCTTAGTCCACAAATGTGATACTACTAGTGAGTGCACTGGAGTGATTTGTGCGTGAGGGTTACATTTCCCCATTACCAGCGTTCGTAGATAGGTTGGTGCAACAGGAATTAGCCCAGACATACATTGGTGTTGAATCAAGAACCGTCGGATTTTCTTTTGTCAACTCTATTCCCAAGAAGTTGTTCATGTTTTGGGAAAAAAAAAATAGTGATATCCATTTATACAAAGTGTTTACATTGTAACTTAAAAAAATTAACTCAAAAATAAATAACTGAAATGTAATTCCGCTTACGTCATAACCTCAAAAGAAATTTGGAAAGAGCTTCAGCAGCAACAAACTTGTATGGATAAAAAGAACAACAGTTAGTTTGTGCAAAAACAAACAAATCGATTACGACAAACCTCGAGAAAAGAGTTAAATCTGACACCAAATATAAAGGGAAAATTCACCTTCAGTTACATTTCGAGAACATTATGAATTTTGTTTGGTACCTAATTTTTGTCACTTATTTTGGTTCAGAGGTATATTGTCTAGTTTTCTCCACACTGGAAAAGATGCTAGCGCTGGATAGGCCATACATTGAGAAAAACAAGAATAGTATTACTAGAAAAACCTTATACTGGAACCCACAAGTCAATAGAAATGTAGAAAAACCTACAAAAGCATGGTGAAGAGAAGCAGAAACAGAAATATTGAAAAACCTAAAAATCCAAGGAGAAGAGAAGCAGAAACAGAAATTAATAATATGAAAGGACATCGACAGAGCTGCATAGGGTAGTAGCAATTATGTGGGGAGGAGGTGAGGTAGCATGGAGTGAATTGGTTGGGGGTGTATGTCCAACTGGGAGATAGAGGGCAAAGGAAGAAGAAGACCCAATGTTTCAAGCTGGGTTGTCCCCAGAGCCGCTATGATCGGACAAACCGTTTTCAGTATGCACGCCTATAACATGGTAAAATAACTGAGGCTTTTGTTAGTTTCATTTCCTTTATTTTCCATTATAATCAACCCCAGTATTGACTGATGTTGTGATGCACTAGGCAATGTTAGTTCAGTAGTTTCCGAAGATCGTGACGGCGTCAAAATCCGAGCCTTATACCAACCACTGAAACTATTCAAAGTTTAGAGTTCCTTAGTTGCATATCCTTTACAGGACGTCGCAGTCAGCCCCAGCATGTTTGTTTTGGCTGTTTGTGATTTCTTGGCAAGTTTACTTTCAGTAATTTGCCATGGCTGTCTGAACGATCGGAACTCACACAATTTCTTAATAACAATACAAGACTGTCTGCTACCAAAACGCCCGAAGTTGTGTTTCAGACGCGGTATGCGGGATTACGAACTGTGTTCGTAATCCCTTCACCACAGAGCCGGCCAAGATGTATAAGGTTGTAGAAATCCAAAGAGAAGTGGACACTGCAATCGGCGCTACTCCCATGAACAAACAGCACTGTCTGACCTGTGTTTAAACCAATCAGGAATTGCGTAACGCCATGACATCAGCGAAACGTTATATCAGAACACAGGATGGCTCAACATTGACTAGCCGGAGCAATGTAAATATTAGTAATACATTTGAACTGCAGTTGGAGTACACGCGTTTACTACAATAAGTAATTAAAGGCGATTTCTATTTTGGGTGTATGTGCTTTTGTGCGCTTTGAACTCAAGCGTTGTCAATACACATGCTGCAACTTCTAGTGCGCTGGGCTGATCTTTGCGTGTGGATTAGCTTTCTCTATTACCAGCGTCCCTCGTCATCAGGCGAGCCCAGTCCACCTTTTGAGGTACTTCTAATGTTCGTCCCCAAGTCAAGGACGAGAAGTCAACATTTTATTCCAGCTTACTGGTGTAGGGGTTGTATCCACTACCTCGGCACCACCGGACCGGAAGTTTAAGAACTAGCGCTCTTATCCATTCGGCCATGCTGAATTCACAACATGAGACGACTATTATGAGAAATATCTACTGACTATTATGAGAAATGATATCATGGTATCAAAACCAGGACGTGGACACTCCTAACGCCGTGTCATAACCAAGAAAACTAGCGGCGCATAAAAGTCTGGTAAACGCCGCCCTTCTGTCTCATCTTCTTCTTGGCGCTTTCAAGAGAAGTGCGCCACAAACATCTACTTCTACACCTCAGAAGTCAGTGCGTAAGGCGTTAACATGCGTTTGAGTAAAGTTTACTCCCCCAATACCTAGACATATTCCGTTCAAGGCACCGGGCCCCACCTAACCGTGGTAAGGTTTTCCTTTTCTAACAACTTTGTCTAAGCAGCGACAGTCCTGCCTACTTTTAGCGATTTCCACTTGCAGTGACAGATGTAACAATCATTACATGCACTACGGGCCTTCTTGTTTCGCCCATATCTAGGAAAGTTTGGTATCCAAAGTCACTACCCAAGCGAAAAAGGAGACGTGTGATTTCAATACAAACAAAAGGTTTTTATACAAATGCCCAGCCTTCAACTGACTACCTTAAACTGGGAATCGAACCTACCAATTTCTTATCTGGAGTCGGACATGGCAACATCTCACCTTTTGGTTCAGACAAAGTGTAATAATTTAATATCTGCACTTGATCTTGCAAAGGCCTCTCGCAGATGGGTCATCAGAATGACACACAGAGACGTGGGAACCATGTTACAGCCCGCCCAGGCTGATTTATCCACAAGTGAGGCTCATTGCACCTGATAAGAACAGGCCTCTAATTTGTCGTGTCAGTCGGGTATTGCTTGTCAAAGGCGGAGGTCACCAACCACCCACGTGAAAGTGAAAAAGCGTAAGTATGAAAATAAGGGGG
>JACEFZ010025406.1:0-47500 GCA_014155875.1 Cepaea nemoralis
CCAGTGATAGCCGTTGACAAGTTGATGCCATGGGAGATGACTCCCTGGCAGAAAATCAATGTGCAGGGCATTGATCAGGCAACAGGCACTCGACTCACGGGGCAGGTCTACGTCTACGCTCAGGTGATCCGTGACAGATGCGAATCATTTTAGTTTCCGCAATAGTCAATATCTGACAGCTAATATATCGGACGGCTGCGACTTCATTTTAAAATTACTGAGGAACTGTTGCAAATATAGAGGTTCATTTTATCAACTGAATACAACACACACTTAGTAACACATACTGGTATCTATCTATCTATCTATCTATCTATCTATCTATCTATCTATCTATCTATCTATCTATCTATCTATCTATCTATCTATCTATCTATCTATCTATCTATCTATCTATCTATCTATCTATCTATCTATCTATCTATCTATCTATCTATCTATCTATCTATCTATCTATCTATCTATCTATCTATCTATCTATCTATCTATCTATCTATCTATCTATCTATCTATCTATCTATCTATCTATCTATCTATCTATCTATCTATCTATCTATCTATCTATCTATCTATCTATCTATCTATCTATCTATCTATCTATCTATCTATCTATCTATCTATCTATCTATCTATCTATCTATCTATCTATCTATCTATCTATCTATCTATCTATCTATCTATCTATCTATCTATACACACACACACACAATATGTTCTACTTTGTGTATTTGCATAATGTGGCAACTAATCTATCCATCCATCATATGCCATGCCGATAAGCGTGGGCGGTCATTTTTCGCCATCTCACTCGATCACCAGAGTCGTGGATCAGATCCATGTTTCTGTCTCGACCATGGCAACAAATAAGATCTCTATTTATTGCCATTTATAACCTACTTCATTCTGTAGCTATTTTCATCAGGCACGTGTATGACACAGCCATGAGATACGCACACATCACTAATTTATCCATCATCAAATTGACTCCAGCTACACCCACTTCTTTTGAGCATTCGTATGCCTCTTATTTTGTATACACATTGAAAATCAATATATGTTATTGCTTCTTATTTGGTATAAACATTGTCAATCAATCTAAATATGGACTTCACAAATCCAGTCTTCTTTGATATTTTGAAAAGTATGCAGTGATGCAAAAGGATCCGAGATTTCTCATAATCATTGAGCCCAAGTGAAAGAGTTCATTCCTTGTTGAACTATTCTTCGGGCTGACAATAATAATATATGGTTTACATCCCTGGTGACCTCATCTTTAGGGCAACTAGACTGGTTTCCTTCCAGGTTTCATGCTTTCCTATATTTTAAAGGTCAGCCTTACCTAATGGGTACGAGCGTTCGTTCCTAAACATCCGGTGTGCTGATGTCAAGGTAGCGGGTTCAACCCAGTCACCGGTCAGTTGGTCTAAAATGTTGACTTTTCGTCCTTGAGTTAGGGACGTAAATTACAAGTACCTCTGAAGACGATTTGGGTCCGCATAATGGTGAGAAACACTAGTAATAGGGAAAATTAGCCCACACGCAAAGATCATCCCATTGCACTTGAAGTAGTGTATGGACTACGCTTGAGTTAAAAGATCACTACTACTACTGTTACTACTACTACTACTACTACTACTACTACTACTACTACTACTACTACTACTACTACTACTACTACTACTACTACTGCTGCTGCTGCTGCTACTACTACTACTACTACTACTACTACTACTACTACTACTACTACTACTACTACTACTACTACTACTACTACTACTGCTGCTGCTGCTGCTACTACTACTACTACTACTACTACTACTACTACTACTACTACTACTACTACTGCTACTACTACTACTACTACTACTACTACTACTACTACTACTACTGCTACTACTACTACTACTACTACTACCACTACTACTGCTACTACTACTACTACTACTACTGCTGCTGCTGCTACTACTACTACTACTACTACTACTACTACTACTACTACTACTACTACTACTACTACTACTGCTGCTGCTGCTGCTGCTGCTGCTGCTGCTGCTGCTGCTACTACTACTACTACTACTACTACTACTACTACTACTACTACTACTACTACTACTACTACTACTACTACTACTACTACTACTACTACTACTACTACTACTACTACTACTACTACTACTACTACTACTACTACTACTACTACTACTGCTACTACTACTAAAACATAGTCTGCTAATTATATTACTACTACTACTTTTATCATTTCTTTACTTATTCAGTCTCGGTAGAGATTTATTCGCAGCAGACGAGCATAATCTCCGACGGGCCTATTCTCGCCGGTCGCGAGATCCGCACAGTGGGAGGATAGGAGATTTGCTTGCAATAGACAAGCAATATCTCCTGCGGTAGCTCTGGCGGGCCTAATCCCGCTGGTCGCGGAGTCCGCTAAAGTCAGGTGGAGAGTCTGACGATATTGCAGGCTTTACACAGGCCCGGACACTTGTGATTGACAGTTGTGCGCGCCCTTATGGTCCGGGCTCGTACGAGGCCCTCACCTGTGGGACTTGGCTGAACGCCTCTAAGCCGGGTCCCTTGGGTGCCAGGGTCTGGCCATCACTCGCCACCTGCTCGTGGTGGCGAGGTCTCGGAGGTTTTGACGCTTTGCCGCCAGCGTCTGCAGCCTACCTTGTGCCAGACGTATTGGTTACCCATTCCTCTGGAAAACACAAGATTAGGCCGAGAGAGGGATCATGTCGTTTGGGCACCACATGTTTCTCTGAAGCTCTGCCCAGGCATTGTGATGGAATAGTGGCCACATTCCAACTCCCATACTTTAGTCTGTCAAGACTGCACGGTGCCACTACTACTATTACTTCGTAAGTTCACAGGGCACCCTTGAGCAAGATGGGGTACCCATTTAGCCTCCCCATCAGGGTTACGTGAAGCAGGTGGTCGATGGAGTGTGAGAGCCGCCGACATATTGTTGTTGGTTCGAGCACAGGCAGGACTTTCTATGCGTCAGGTGTGTGACCTAGAGCCCATCAATCGTGAAAGAGAGGGGGTTGAAGTTCCGGAAGACATGACGGACTGGCACAATGTAATAATAACACTGGGTCGTGAGTGCAGAGAATGGGCAGCGGGCCGCACTGAGTTTGAACTGCAACAGCTCATCCAGAGCAACACACATCAAGGTGATATAGTCATCTACACCAACGGATCAGTGGTGAGAACAGACGTAGTGGCTGGGGCTTTATTGCAAAGGCTAATGGACGAGTCTTGAAAAAGGAGAGTCAGGCATATGAGACTACGACCTCCAGCATGAGAATGGAGGTGGATGCAGTGAACAGCGGCATTCCGGTGGCTAGAGGAGACTACTGCAACACACGTTGTATTCTTACGGATTCAAAGAGTATGCTTAGTAAGGTGGAGAAAGGAATGTTTCGTGTGGAATGGCTCTCGTCGCTTCAGAGGTCACAGATTGTAAGAATTGTATGGATATTTTGCCCTGGCCTATGCGGCGGTACGGGGGAATGAACAGGCTGATAGGCTAGCAGGGAATGCACCTCTTGGTGGTAGTTTGCCTATGGACAAGGGGGAGGTGGTCGTACGCTTGTGGACCAGGTGGAGAAGGAGGAGGAACAGATTGAGAACCCATATGTGGAAAGAATGAGATTGCGGGAGATCGGCAGGGGTTCTGGAAGAATCTCAAAACTGCGAGGGAAGACCAGGAGAAGGTTCAATCATATAGCGGTGGGAACGATTAATAGTATGACTCTTCCACTGGCTGTTGAACGAGGCGACGGAGCACATATGGGAATGTCCTGAGTGCAGTGATGTCGGTTCTTAACTCAACTCAACACAACTCAACTTGATAGTTATGGCCTGCACTCTGCAGCTATAGGCAAATGATCTCATCAGTAGAGACAATAGCTATGGCCACCGACTAGTACAGTCACTGCCCAGAATGAAAGCAACGGCAAACTACCTTCTGCAAAACTTGCCAAGAAACATAACAACCATGAAAGAAAACCTAATAGGAATGAGATCTGGTGATGAGACCACCAGGCCAGGCAGATAAGATAACAGTGAGGAAGAGTGTAACACAGGGGCCAGTACTAGTAATCGTGATGACTGTGTTAATCCCGACGGTGTTACCGAGGAAATTCCATGTGCCAGACTAAGAAGGAGAGTGAGACTAGGAACGTGGAATGTGAGAAGTATGTATGAGGGAAAGCTTAATATAGTATGTGATGAGATTGAGAGAATAAATATTCACATTTCATGAATTAGTGAACATCGCCGGAGAGGCAAAAGACACTTTACAACTGAAAATGGAAGTCTTTTCGTATATTCTGCTAGAGAATTCGGAGGCCAGAGCAGAGTTGCATTTTGTTTAGATTAAAAAAAAACTGCTAAAGCTTTACTTGGATATAACCCACTTAGTGATAGAATCCTCACTGTCAGACTTAGAGGCCATTAAAACACACACACACACACACACACACACACACACACACACACACACACACACACACAACTCTCATACCGATATATACATCAGCAGAGGAAGAAAAATTTGAAGATTTTTACAGCACACTGGAAGACACATCGCATAAGAATGGTCATAATGGCATAACAGTAATAATGGGAAATTTTAATGCAAAGGTGGGTACGGGAAGAGCTGAATATGAGGGACATGTTTTAGGAAAATTTGATTGGGAAATAGAAATGATGCAGGTGACAAATTAATTGAATTTTGCACAGAAAATCAGTTAACGATAGCCAACACATTTTTTAAACAACAGCCAAGAAGACTCTTTACGTGGACGCACTCTGACAGTAATACCAAAAACCAGATAGATTATATTTTAATACAAATAAGATGGAGATCAAGCATAACATCGCAAAAACCTTACGAAGTGCAGACTGTGATACAGATCATCAGTTATTAGAAGCAGATGTGAAAGTAAAACTCAAAAAGCTTACTTGAGGAACAAGGCCACTTTGTTTTGTGATCTCACAAAAATACCAGATGAATACAACGTAGAAGTGAAGAATCGTGTTAGGGGGCTTTGTGTCTATACAAGAGAAATTGACACCTGATGAATTAGCAGTACAAGCTAGAGATATTTTGATAACTGCAGTCAAAGATTTAATTCCGACAAAGGAAAAATAACATAAGCCATTGATTACATCAGATACGTTAGAAGGAATAAAATAATGATGGAACTGAAACAAAAATGAGGTGATTCCTATAACAGCAGGAAAAAGTAACGATCTTTAACTCGAGAAATAAGAAAGAACATAAGAAAGGACTTAAACGAGTATATATAAGATTGTTGTACCAGAATAGAACAATATCATAAGGCTGGAAGAGATTATATGAAATGTTCAAATAAATTAAGTTATTGACAAGAAACGTTCAACCTCAATTAAATGTTATCTGTGACAAGTTGGGAAATACCTTAACAGAATCTAGACAAATTCTAGAAAGATGGCAGGATACGGCAGTGGAATGTATGATATGAATGACTGTAAGGATAAGAATGAGAAACATGAACCAATGACAGCAGAGATAGAACCTGAACCTTCTTTAAATAAAATTTGCATGGGCAATAAAAACCTACAGAATGGTACATTACCTGGATGTGACGAGATACCAGCTGAACTAATTAAAGATGGAGGAGAAGAAAGCAATCAAGTCTATCATGCATTATGTACAAAGATTTGGAAATATGGTATTTGGCCAAAAGATTGGAAGAGAACTATCTTCATTCCAATACCAAAAAAGGGCAACCTGCAATTATGTACCAACTATAGAACTATGCCCGGAACAGTCATACAACTAAAATTCTACTAAAAATCATAAAGGTAACATTTCGTAAGAAAACGAAAGAAGAAGTTAACGCGGTTCATATTGGATTTAAACAAGGAAGAGGAAAAAGAGATCGCATACTTAACCTGCGCTTAATAATAGAGACGTGCAGAGAATTTAATATAAATCTATTTTCATGTTTTGTGGATTATTCAACGGCATTTGACTGTGTACAACATCAGAAACTTTGGGAAATCACGAGGATTATGAGCTTGCCATCACTTGTAATACAACTCATAGAAATGCTCTATCTAGACCAATAAGCAGCGGTTAGAATAGATGGCGAGACATCAGATTGGTTTGACATCAAGCAAGGAGTCCGTCATGGCTGTGTGCTATCCCCTTTTTTGTTTAACCTGTACGCTGAAAAATAATGTCAGAGATGATATAAACAGTGAGCAGTATGATACCCTAATTATCGGTGGTCATGACACACCCGAGATTTAGTATGCTGATGATACAGTATTGCTAAGAAAATACTACTACTACTACTATTACTACTACTACTACTACTACTACTACTACTACTACTACTACTACTACTACTACTACTACTACTACTACTACTACTACTATTACTACTACTACTACTACTACTACTACTACTACTACTACTACTACTACTACTACTACTACTACTACTACTACTACTACTACTACTGCTGCTGCTGCTGCTGCTGCTACTACTACAACAACAACAACAACAACTACTACTACTACTACTACTACTACTACTACTACTACTACTACTACTACTATTTTACTACTACTACTCTACTACTACTACTACTACTACTACTACTACTACTACTACTACTACTACTACTACTACTACTACTGCTGCTGCTGCTGCTGCTACTACTACTACAACAACAACTACTACTACTACTACTACTACTACTACTACTACTACTACTACTACTACTACTACTATTTTACTACTACTACTCTACTACTACTACTACTACTACTACTACTACTACTACTACTACTACTACTACTACTGCTGCTGCTGCTGCTGCTGCGGCTAATAACAATAATATTCTTATACTAATAACAATAATAACAATAATAATATTACTATTACCACGGCCACCGCGCCAACTAACAACAATGCTATTCTCTTATATCGTTCTTTTATTACTGTAATGATACATCACACTGCTGCTCCAGAGACATGTGAAATACTCAACACGCCAATCAATCAATCGCTCAATAAACCTTCACCACTACCCTACCCCCTACCCCTCCCCCTCCCTCCCTTTGCAGGTTTCAAGCACTGCCAAGTCTGTCAGTCGTTTGTAAAATTACACCAGGACAAATCCTTTGATCACGTATTCTGGTGTAATTAGGGCCCCATTCTTACAACATCTCTTTCTCCACGGCTTATACAGCTACATAATTGTGTGAATAATTGTGCTATCGAGCATATTAATTCTCTTTTTTCAGCCCCTGAATGCTTTACTGATTCATTGATTCAATGTCCTGTTTTTGCTTCTCTTCCTCGAGGTCCCTATCACATCTTGCGTCATGTAGTTTTACAGTTGATTGTTTATGATCTGTATTCACCATAATCTGTCCGTGTTTTGACCGTCTATTTTAGGCAGTTGTTGATTAGTTTACATGGCGACAACACCCAGTCAGTACTGTTCTGTCAGTAAAGTAAACACCCACTTCACACGTTTTAATGCGCATTGGGCATACGGTTCAAATCCCATCCTTTTATAGACGGATCCGTACTGTGTGTATAATATGGTCAGTATCACCCAGGCTGGCAAACTTAATAGAGAAAGTAAATTAGAGAAATAAACAAGACAGTAACAATTGGGAAAGGCCATGGGAAAAATGGATCAGAGAGGGGGAAAAAACATGTATATTTAGTAGCAGTTGCAAATGTGATGGGAACTCGATTAAAGAAATGAAGTGTAACATTTAGTTTCACCTGGCAAACTTATGAGAGAAAGTAAATGAGAGAAGTAAACAGAAACTTAAAGCTGGCAAACTTAATAGACCAAGTAATATATAGAAATAAAAAAGGCATTTAGTAGCAGTTGGAAACTTAATAAAGAAAGTAAATTAGAGAAATAAACAGGACATTCACACCTGGAAAACCTAATAGAGAAAGTAAATTAGAGAAATAAACAAGACATTTACGCTTGCAAACTTAATAGACAAAGTAAAGTAGAGAAATAAAAAAGGCATTTAGTACCAATAGTAGCAATTTAGTAGCAATTGAGCATGGCCTACGATGGGTGACGGTGTGGTATTCTGTTATGATAATTTGGCTGTGTCCAGGGTGAGCCGCTTGGTTACACACCCACTTCACACGCGTGATCCGGGGCTTGTTTCCGGATCCGGTCAGAGATATGCACTACTGACGAGCTCAAACAAGAGCGAAACTCGAGTATAGTGCTTCCATATTGACGTGGATAGCCCTTAGGTTCGTACCGGAATGCGATCAGCGTTGCCAGGGTTGGGTTGTGCTCAATATTTAAATTTAGTAGCAGATGGAAACTTAATAAAGAAAGTAAATTAGAGAAATAAACAAGTCATTCACACCTGGCAAACTTTATAGAGAAAGTAAATTAGAGAAATAAACAAGACATTTATAGCTAGCAAACTTAATAGACAAAGTAAAGTAGAGAAATAAAAAAGACATTTAGTAGCAGGTGGCAAATTAATAGAGAAAGTAAATTAGAGAAATAAATAAGACATTCACAGCTGGCAAACGTCATGGAAAAGTGGGTTAGAGAAATAAACTAAAATATGTAGTAACAGCTGACAAGAAAAATACACTTTGGTATTTTATAACAGCTGGCAAACTTGATTGAAAAGAAAAGCCAGTGGATGACTAAGAGACAAGTGCAAAGTAGTCTCTACCAAGGAGCAGAATTGGGGCAAGAGCACAGTCTGGCGAGAGACTAATTGTGAGCGATCGCTATCAACAATTGCATACTGTTATCGGCTCCGTGGCGACGACGTTACGGACGCAGTTCGTAATCCCGCATACCACGTTTGAAACACAGCAGACCGCCTTACGTTGGTTTTTAAGAAATGGTATGAGTGCCGGTTGTTCATAAAGCAATGAAAAACTGTTGTTTGTCCATCAAGAATTGTGATGACCATTCATTTCATCCAGTGGCGTTGAAATTATGGAGCCGTGAGTTCTAAGATGGCAGATAAGGCCTATTTTGGCTCGAAATGTTCTTTGACAATGTGGGCAAAGAATGCTTGACATTCCAGGAGGAGGATCTCCTGCAGTGGTATTTCAGTCCAGCCTTTTTTCACAGATCTTGCAGTCCTGGTTGCTTCACAAGTGACTGCACCCTTGTGTAAGGATGTACGCCACGAGTTTCGGTCTTTAGCAGCAGTCTCCTAGGTGTCAAGATGAATTCCAGAAGCTCTCAGTGAGATTTTCAGTGTCTTTAAAGCGTTTCCTCTGGCCGCCTTTGGAGCGTTTACCACAACGCAGTTCGCCGTATAAAATTTGTTTAGGGAGCCTGTGATCTGGCATACGAGTTAAGTAACCATTAAATGACAAACTACTGAATGTAAGCTTCCCCAGAAATCTCGAACAGCCAAAAAAAAAAAAATAATGCCTAGGTTGACTGCTACGTCCTTAAAGGATGTGCAACTAACTTTATTTTATCGGCATGTCACATGATAATGATGATGTATGCTAATATGAAGCCGTGTCAAGTGATACTTTAACGACAACATCCATAAGAGGTTGTCATTTAAGATTTAGCAGTGTCCTGGCTGCTATTAGCTGACAGGAAGACACTGGATATATTTCCTGTTTTCTTCCGAAGACAGCTTTCCTGTAGCCATGACAGGCATTAGGTGCACTTAGCACTCAGTGCATTTGGTTTGTGATCGGCTACTTGGCTACATTCTTGACGATATGGCTAGATTTGGATCGTATTTGGTGGCTACATTTCTAACAAACAATGTAGATAGATTTCTTTCAAATTGTGTATGTATCTAAACAGGCAACAAACACACAGTGTAGTTTTAATGACTACAGTGTTTGAAAATATTGCCGGTCCAAGTTTTGTATTTACTTATTATGTTGCGTGAACTTTACAGAGAGTGAATACAATACTTGGACCGGCAATATTTTCAAACACTGCACAGTAATTAAAAATACACCCTAAATGTACCTAAAACTCTAAACGGACATTAGGCATGTGTCTAACATTCTAAAAGCCAACAAACCTGTGCCTAAAATTCAAAATAGACAACTGACATGTGCCTGATATTCTAATTAGGCAACATAGATGTGCCTAAAATTATAAATAGGCAACAGATACGTGTCTAAATTTCTAACAAACCTAAGTATAACATTCTAATATACGCTGAGATAAACTTCTAGCAGCTATGTAGCTAAGACTTTAACAGATCTGTGGCTAAAACTGTAATAGATCTGTGATTAAAATTATAACCGACATTTATCTAAATCTCTAACCGACATGTTGTTAAAATTCTAACCGACATGTAGCTAAATTTGTTAACGACATGTAGCTAAGATTTCAACCAACCTGCGACAACAATTGTATACAACCTGCATGTACAATTTTGACAGACATAAAGGTAAAATTCTAACAGAGATGCTGCGAGCAATCGTAGTTCCGGGGACCAAGTACCAGCACAAATGAACGCCTGAACACTAAAGACCTTCCAATTGTTCTGTTCAGATGTGAACGTGGAGGAAGTATTGTGGTCTAGTAGCAGGAAGTTGCTGTGAAACACGAAGGCTTCTTATTACCAGTTGTGGAAAGGACAGCTAGTGTAGGCCATCACACTATCTTCCCATGACTAAGCATATCTTCTCTACAATAAGTATGTTACTGTGCTAAGTGTATATTACAATGATAGGCATACCTTCCCGTGACAAAGTTTATATTACCATCAGCTAGCATTACTTCATGTGAATAAGTATATATTATCATATATTCAAGCATATCTTCCTGTGACAAAGTATATACAGTCAAACCTCTGTTTTCGTCGATATTCTGTGCGAAAACAATCGACGAAACTCGAAACCGACGAAAACAGAGGTAATTATTTCCATATGAATCAATGTAAATCCAATTAATTCGATGTAGACACCCAATAATACATACCAAAAATATATTTTATCGAGAATAAATATAGTGTTTAATACTATTTTTCGGTTTTAGACATGTTCGAACTCGCACCTTCGCCGTGCCAAGTAACACAATGTATGCCAGTGCGCCGCTTGAATTTTTCCAACCATAATCTGTTGGCCATTAAATCACTAAGTACACTAGCATTCGTTCCAGTCATTTTCTTAATGAGATCACCTTCGTGGCGAAGGTGTTAACGACGCGATTCGTAATCCGGTATACCCAAGTTCGAAACACAGCGGTGCTGCTTTTATCGAAAAAGGTATAGGTGCCGGTTGTTTAGAAAGCAATGGCAAACCACTGAACGTAAAACTTGCCCAGGAATCACGAGCAGCATAATGCTGGGTTGATTGCCACGTCCTGTGAAGGACATGCAACTAAATTTTTTTTTTAAACGCCAACAAATTAATATTTTCACATCTTATTTCCCCCGAAACAGAATCGCCATCTATTATTCATGTCTTTCGCTACATTAGCCTCTTTATTGCTTCCTTTTTCGCCACATTGAAACTTATCGTGGGTGACGACTTCCCGTACATGCAGCCGATTTCAGCAATCTTAATGCCGCTTTCGTATTTTATTATTAGCAAGCCATTATCGCACAACGAAACACAACGCCAAACTGAGCAGAAGAACGCGTGGGTCCCTTTCTTTTCGAACAATTAGCAGCGAGGTCGTGTTGGCACATCGACGAAAACCGAGGCAATCGAGGAAAACAGAGACAAATTTTTCGCGAAAAAATAATGACGAAAACGGAGACCGACGTAAACCGAAGGCAACAAAAACAGAGTTTGACTGCATTACTATCAACAAGCATATCTTACCGAGAATAAGCACATTGTGAATCTGAAAAGAAATGTCATTATCAGCGACATCATATCCTTGATTGGACTGAATAGCCAAGCATGTCATGAGGTTAGGGGATATTGATGAGGTTAGGGGATATTGATGAGGTTATGGGATACTGATCAGGGTAGGAAAAATTGATGAGGTTAAGCTGCATTGATGAGGTTATGGTACATTGATGAGATTAGGGGACATTGATATGATTAGGGGACAGTGATGAGATTAGAGAATATTGATGAGGTTAGGGGACATTGGTGAGGTTAAGGGACATTGATGAGGTTAGAAGACATTGATGAGGTTAGTGGACATTGATGAGGTTAGGGGACATTGATGAGTTTAAGGGACACTGAAAGGTTAGGGACATAGAAGAAACATGATCAGACGACATGAGTTGTATTGAACTGAGTCTCGACCTGACATCACTGCACTTGGGACATTCCGATAACAGCTCCGTCCTTATCTGCAACAAGCAGCAAAGAGTCCCACTATTACCAGTAGCAGTCTGAGTATGTGTCTGGCCTTACTTCAGAGGGTCGGCCAGATCCTCTGATCACTCCCCGAAATCCAATCAAAAACAATCAAAAACAGAGGAAAACAATCCTCTACAAGCCGTGATGATTTACCTGTTCTTCTGCACTATACACACGATTACAACGGACCCAGACTACATCCGCCTGATCACACACCAGTAGCCCACCAAGCGGCCGGGAGCCAGTCATAATGATGTTCAAGATGATGCTGGTGAAGATAATGCAGATGATGTTGTTACGAAAAGAGAAGAAGCACATGTCCAGGTATGGACAGATGCTGACGATACTGGATTACGTATGCCAATCATAAGAGATAAATTAAATATATGGGATATATCCACAGAAGTGCAATGGAGAAATTAGCCTTATTTACGAAAATACATGGCACGGTTGGAAGTAGAATACGGGTAGACTCAATTCTTGTACAAGGAGTGCTGGAAATAAGAATTGTCCATTTTGTGAAACATTTTATGTTGTCTCACATGCCACCCTGCAGGATCATAACATTTGTTAGTTGCTAAATTATTTCAGTATCTTTATGCACCTGCTAACCATGCATAAAATATGATTGGATATCTTTATTACTCGCCGCAGGAAGTTGTTCACTGCAACATTTGTTTGGCCTAGTCACAAGTCTGCAATCTCAACGACGATCTTGATATAACGTCAAAACAGATGGGTTACGCCATGTATCAAGGTCGTGCCTGAAGAAATGCAATCATCAGAGAGGCAAATGTCGCACTTAAATCTCCTCTTAATCTGACTGGTGCGATATATCCGGACGACAGCTATCATTTCTACCCCGTTTAGCTTGCCATGTCTAATTTGCTCTGGGTGTAATTCTGTCTCATTATTGGGAAATTAATTCTTCATACAACTATTCTAAGCGTGCTCAAGTGTTCATTTTCACAATGAATAAATTTACATGACTCTGTTCGGCGTAAGGTTATCTAAAGTGTTAGCTGAGCTATGTTAAGCTGTTGCGTTTCATTAATTAAAGCTGTTTCACTTAATCGTTTTGCCGCTAGCGCGGCCTGTTAAAATAAATGAGCAGCTTCGCTTTGTCACTTCATAAACTGCCATCCCGTCATGTGAAGACCTAGGTTTTTGTGACTCTTGTATAAACCAAGTAGGATACCATATGTTCCTACTGAACTACACGTTTCACCTTTTATCACTGAGTAGTTATGTCCATAACAGTATCTAATGTCTGAAGGTGTAACGCCGAGACGATCGACTTCATTGCTCCAGGTGTATCCCGTATAGGCTCTGTCTCTTTCCGCAGGCCATCCGAAAGCATCACACAAAGCACGGATTCCGTAGCTCCAGCGACGACACCCAAGAGTCTCCGAGAAATTTGCACTCGTTAACCTAATGACGGAGTCAGGAATCGAACCCACAACCTTGGGAGCGCGAGGCCGGCGACTAAACCACTTGGCCACGGAGATCCCCTTAGTATCTGACGTCTGTGTAACCTTAAGTTAAAAGTTATTTACGTATCCTTTACAGGACACCGCTGTCAACCCCAGCATTTATTGGTTGTTTGTTATCTCTTGGCAAGTTTACGTTCAGTAGTTTGCCATTGCTTTCTGAACGCCCGGCACCCTTACCAATTCCTGGACAACCAACGCCAGGTGGTCTGATGTCAGATCGCCCACAGCTGTGTTTCGAACGCGGTAATGAGGATTACGAACTGCGTCCATAAACCCTTCGACACGCAGTGGGCATAATCTCAGTAGGAAACCAAATATTTGTGATAACTAAGTGCATAACGTCCCTTTCTTGAGTCCTGTGACAAAGACAGAATATGAACTCTGCGTGAACCAAGAGAGGAATACATCACAGTAAACGAGAAGCAGAATCAGTAAGCTCCACTAAAATACGGCCACAAGTTACAAAATAGACGTTGCTGCCAAAGTCATCGTCAGTACACACAGAAAAAAACAAACACAGACACATTTAAACAACTACACGAAAAACCCTATATATATATAGTATATAATATATAAGTTACTCGTGTGTTTCCTTGTTATGATTTTTAAACGTGAGTGGTTGAATATCCCTTGTATAATTATAACAATGAAGAATGAAATCCATAGACCAAGCAAGACACCATATGCCCGATACTAACCCACATTCCATCCTGGAGTCCACGTCGCTGTCTCTAATCTCCATAAACCATGCAGAGAAACCATCTGTTCAGTGATGAATACAAACATTACATTCTGTTCTTAAATTACTAGGAAGAAAGAAATCCCACAATTTAAAATACGTGTATATGGGAATGTCGTTAAACAAGTGAATCGGTACAACTATCTCGGGGCAGTCATAACATCTGATGGGAGGTACTTTGAAGATATTAGAACCAGAATCACCAAGGCAAAGATAATTTTGTTTTTGCATAAACTGTTTTGACCAATAAAGTGATGTGAATTGCAATGAGAAAAAAAGAGTGTTGATGTGTTACATATAAACTCTACATCGAAATACAGAGAGACAGAGACACACAAAGAGGCGCAGAGAGGGAGAGAGAGAGAGAGAGAGAGAGAGAGAGAGAGAGAGAGAAATAAAGAGAGACACACACAAAAAAGACAGAAATACAGAGAGATAGAGGTCGAGAGAAAGAGCCATGGGATGGTGGAAACGATAAAGAATGGAAAGAGAAAAGGGGAAAAGATAGACAGATAGACACAGACGGAGACAGATGGACAAATATAGTTATAGGTGGAGAGAAGGTGATATGTGGATGGGGGGAAAAGAGAGAATGGAGAAAGAGAGAAAGAGAGAGAGAGAGAGAGAGAGAGAGAGAGAGAGAGAGAGAGAGAGAGAGAAAGAGAGAGATATATATATATATATAGAGAGAGATATATATAGAGAGAGAACGAATGAACGAACGAACAAACTTTATTTTAAAAGGGTAACAAATTGGGCACGCAGGCCCGTCTTACATTCGGCCCTTTCGATCACTCATCGTTTATTCATCAAATGTGCATGTTACATTTACGTAGGGGAAAAAAACATTGTCAAATGGATTTTGTAAGCATAAACAATGCATATTACGCATGGTATATTCACATGGGGAAAAAAAAACATTGTCAAATGAAAGTTGTAAACATAAACAGTGCATATTGCAATGTTGTGAGACACATCCCCCATCCACCCTCACATTCCGCAGTCACCCACACATCCCGCAGCCACCCATACATCCCCCACCCACCACACCCCCACCCACCCACACATACCTCCACGCACTCACACAGACACAGGCAAACATACATGCCGCCACCAACCCACTGATCCCCGACCCACAAACATTTCCCCAACCACACATACATCCTCCACCCATCCCATAACCGACACGCACACACCCACCCACATATTCTCCACCACACACCCACACATCCGCAACCACCCAGCAAAACACACATCACAACACCACACACCGTCAGTCCACACATCCCGCACCTATCCACATATACATCCCGCACCCTCACAATTTTCCCCACCCACCCACACACACATCAGCCAACCTACACCCACTAACCCACCCAATATCCGCCACCTCTCAACTACACATCCCCCACCTATACACATAAACACATCTCCCCACCTGTCCACACATATCCCCCACCCATAAACACCCAAAAAACACACCTCCCACCCAAACACACCCCACCACCCACATATACCTCAACCACACATCCGCCGCTCACACGCATCTTCCCACAAACACACACATCCCCCACCCATACACTCATCTCACACACACATCCACCTACTTACGTACTCATCCATCAACAACTCACACCCACATATCACCCACCCGCCCATCAACACATGCATCTCTCATCTACCCTCCCACCCACACACACCCCAACCACTCAGCCAAACACACATCTCCCATCCTCACATACATCCTTCATCCACCTGCACATCCCACACCTCCCTCACCTCTCACACATCTCCCCTCCCACACAAAACTACACCCATGAACACATCTCCCCCACACACACACAATCCGCCACATGCATTCCCCATAAACATCCCCGCCCACACATCTCTCACCCACACACACATCTCCCCACTGAGAGAGAGAGAGAGAGAGAGAGAGAGAGAGAGAGAGAGAGAGAGAGAGAGAGAGAGAGAGAGAGAGAGAGAGAGAGAGAGAGAGAGAGAGAATGACAAACAAGCAGAGTTCTGTGAGAAGAACCAGAAATCACAAGTATTCACCGACAAAATGCCATGTTGGTGGCCGGTCATTTCAACAACCCAACTTTCACAACGAAGTGTAAACCTGACAGCGCCGAGTGTAAAATCGAACCCGGAGACATAAAAGCTTTCAGAGGTACTGTTCCTGTCACAGTCGATTGCATAGTAAATTGTGCAAGTTGGTCGACTCCCTTGTTAAAATCTGAACAAATCTTCAAGGATGCTCCTATATCAATTTACGCGCGTGCTGAATAAAATGGCTTCTAAAGTGCACCGCGTCTTATTGCTATAATTTTCACAAAAGATGTATTGCGAAAAGAAATGTAATATTCAAGTTACAATAAAATATTACTTTTAACTGATGCATTGCCATGCGATGATTAATCGTACTAAGCAAATTCCTATACATTCCATGGGCTGATATATCGCCGAAATGTTGTCAGTTGTAAAATTTTGTCTCCATTAAGCTATCAATGCAGTAGTTTTCCCCAAGCAACCTCCTTTAATATGATATATAATACAACGTGTGTGTTACCATATTAACAACTGTTAGGTTATAACTGTGACACACCGCTTCTTCCCATTTTTCGTCATCCATTTGTGTTTAGTTTGGAGTACAAACCTACAAAATACAACTGAAAAATTCGACGAAACGAAAAACATACCCAAATACAAGCGAATTTGTCCACCCTAGTCTGTATCAGCCGGTCTCTCTGGCCGAGGGGTTGCACCACTTTCTCCGTAATCCCGTTTATCACGCAGAGTCTCGTACCGGGCGAGAACTGGGAGCGGTTCGATCCCGTTGGTGACTTGCGGGATAACTGAGCCGGAAGCTCAGAAAGCAATGGCAAACTACTGAGCGTAATCTTGCCAAGAAATCAACAGACAGCTGAAAGATGCTGCTGTTGACAGCGATATCCTGTAAAAGGATATGCGAATTTAAAAAAAAAAGTCTGTATCAAACAGCAAAGAATACTTCACTGGACAAGTGAAATGCCACATCCTCAGTCTAGTCCTCCACGTGGTGTAACCAATGCAAGAAGAATCAAACCTTGAAGTAATGGCTGTTTATGAATTACTCTGTGTGTGAGTGTGAGTGAGTGTGTGTGTGTGTGTGTTTTCGTGTGTGTGTGTGTGTGTGTGCATGTGTGTGTGTGTGTGTGTGTGTGTGTGTGTGTGTGTGGTATCTTTACTTTACTTATCCTCTGATGTTTACACGTCTCCGCACGTGAAGGAAGCGTGAGACTGCAGCCTCTAACCACTCACGTGAATGTGGTCCTGGGCAAGTAGGTTCCTCATTGTGCCATTGATGTTCTGTTTATTGTTACCAGACACGTCCCTGCCTTAAGTTGGTGTAGTTTTCGATCCAGTAGTGCCAGGGCCTCGTCCTGCAGTCAAATGACCTGTGCTGATGAATGTGAGGGATCATCAGCTGATGCCTTGTCACATACTGTGTCCTGCTTTGATCGGTCACTAACCCAAGCGCAGAGATCTAGAGTTCAGCAGAACATGATTAAATAAACCATGTTCCCAAACACAGAGCTGATATGGGTCTATGATGTGAAAGTTAGCTGCATGTCCTTTACTGGACGATGCAATTATCCCAGCATTGGCAGGTCCGCATGGCCGAATGGATAAGAACGCGTGTTCTTCAACATCCGGCCTGATGATGCCGAGGTAAGGGGTTCAACCTCTACACCGCACAGCTGGACTAAAATGTTGACCTGCCATCATTGACTTGAGGACGTAAATTACAAGTACCTCAGAAGTCAGAGTGGGTTGGCCTGATGGCAAGGGACACTGTTAATAGGGAAAGCAAACCCACAAGCAAAATTCAGTTCATCACTACTATAAATAATGTGTATGGACTACCCTTACTATAGGCCAGCATCTAGCCTCGACGCTACGACAGCTCCCCAAGTGCTATAGACCAGCATCTAGCAGCTACGCTACCACCGCTCCCCAAGTGCTATAGGCCAGTGTTAAGCAGCTACGCTACCACGGCTACCCAAATGCTATAGGCCAGTGTTTAGCCGCTACGCTACCACGGCTCCTCAAGTGGTATAGGCTAGCATCTAGCCGCCACCGTACCCCCCACCTCCCCAAGTGCTATAGGCCAGTGTTAAGCAGCTACGCTACCACGGCTACCCAAATGCTATAGGCCAGTGTTTAGCCGCTACGCTACCACGGCTCCTCAAGTGGTATAGGCTAGCATCTAGCCGCTACCGTACCCCCCACCTCCCCAAATGCTATAGGCCAACATCTAGCTATTACACTACCAAGGATTCCCAAGCGCATATAATCCTAGCCACATGTTTGTACAAACCAACAGACACTCAATGAGTTATGTAGTCAACATCCAGCTGGCCGCCTCCACTCCACAGGACATTCTCTGCTGCTCCTTATGTTGCTGTGTCCATCTAGGTACCCAAGCTAATTTTAAAAGAAATCCTCAATGGAGATTCGAACACATGAGAACCAAGCCAGCAAGCAGCCGTGCTAGCCACTGTACTACTGCAACTCCCTTCCATAACTGAACAATGCTTTGAAAGGCCAGAGGATTGCCTTCCCTGCACCGGGTGTTATCCCATTTGTCTCGGTCTCTGTCCGCAGTGTGGCCCGCCGAAAGCATCGCACAAAGTACAAACTCCGTAGCTCTAGCGACTACCCTCAGGAATCTCCATAAAAACTGCACTCGTGAACCGTACAACGTGGTCTCCGAATAGAACCCACAACTTTCGGAGTTAAAGGTATGCGTCTTAAAAACTTAGCCACGGAAAGTCGCTTCCCTTCGTACTGCTGTAATTAGACATACTCTCGACGGCCACATTCTCCAGCGTCTTGCGTTTGTTTTCCCAGAACTTGGACTACATGCCTGGTCGTGTAATGAGGTCAGCCCTGAACAACTCCGGCACTCTCTAATGACGTGTTTTGTTTGTCGAACGATCTTATTGCCCGCAGCAATCCCCGCTCCTATTGTTGACTGTCATGCACGCGCGTGAGTCTGGGAATTATGGGATATAATATGGCTAACCCTTCATTCTGCCAGGAAGCCAAATTCAGCCAGAGTGCCTCTTTCTTCCAGGGAGAAAGGCACAGTTTATTACTGTCATTTCACACGCGGAGTCGCAGGGCATAGCAAGTAACCATGAAACTGGAATCTGGTTTCAATACTTCTTGCACAAAATAAAGTTGTGAACATCGCCAGCGACGATTTTCCAGACATCGGAAACACGATATGATTTTAACTTATAAGAAATGACACTGAGAGTATATAAGACGAGTCATGTTTCATCAACTTTCATGAAAGGCGGTATTTCAATATGTGAAGAATATTTTCTGCAAATTCGATTTATCTTTCGAAGTGATGAACAGAGTTCCTAAGACCTATATAGAGCCAATTCTGATGTAAGAAAGCGAGTCATGGATAATTAGAAGACAAGTGAGGGATTATGTAGAAGCAGTGGAGATGTGGTGTTAAAGAAGAAATTGAGAAGATTAATGAAGATCTCTACAAAGAAATTAACTCACAAAGACTACCGGTTACTCACATCATAAGAAGACAATCTACATTTTTGGGCGTGTCATGAGAAGGGGAAAGCTGGAGAACAAGTGAGGCAGTGGAAGACAAAGATACTAAACAGTATGGCATCATGGCACGGAGGAACGTACGCGTCAGTGTGATTGGCAGCACACGAGACAGAAGGCGGTGGACAGAAATGATCACCAACGCCACACGGCATGGACTAAACGAAGAAGACCTTCGTGAAGAAGTGTCAAGAGTAAATTATATAGTATACTAGCTGACCCGGCCCGGCTTCGCCCAGTCCTTGGTGGGGAGCATCTCATTTAATTCATATAAGTAGTCATATAAGTTCCCGTTCCCGTTACCGACTATCTGTCTGTCTGTCTGTCTGTCTGTCTGTCTGTCTGTCTGTCTGTCTGTCTGTCTGTCTGTCTGTCTGTCTGACCCGGCCCGGCATCGCCCAGTCCTTTGTGGGGAGCATCTCATTTAATTCATATAAGTAGTCATATAAGTTCCCGTTCCCGTTACCGACTATCTGTCTGTCTGTCTGTCTGTCTGTCTGTCTGACCCGGCCCGGCATCGCCCAGCTCCTGGTGTGAAGCATCTCATTTAATTTATATAAGTAGTCATATAAGTTCCTGTTCCCGACTGTCTATCTGTCTGTCTGTCTGTCTGTCTGTCTGTCTGTCTATCTGTCTGCCTGATCCTGCCCGGCTTCGCCCAGTCCCTGGTGGGGAGCATCTCATTTAATTCATATAAGTAGTCATATAAGTTCCCGTTCCCGTTACCGACTATCTGTCTGTCTGTCTGTCTGTCTGTCTGTCTGTCTGTCTGTCTGACCCGGCCCGGCATCGCCCAGCTCCTGGTGTGAAGCATCTCATTTAATTTATATAAGTAGTCATATAAGTTCCTGTTCCCGACTGTCTATCTGTCTGTCTGTCTGTCTATCTGTCTGCCTGACCCTGTCCGGCTTCGCCCAGTCCCTGGTGGGGAGCATCTCATTTAATTCATATAAGTAGTCATATAAGTTCTCATTAAATTCATACAACAAAAAAAGTAACTTAAAAGAATGTCCTTCCACACACCATCCATTATTTTTAATGAAAACTCTTTCTAATCACCTGTATGACTACAGTAACTTCTTAAGCAAAAAAAGATGAGTTACAATGTTATGCATTGTGCATTATTTTTATGAAAACTTTGAAAATGCCTTACAGATTGTATCATTATTTACTATAACTCATTTGCCGGTATATAACTATGGACAAAGAGTTTATAAATCTTTGAAAACGATGCCACAATATGACTATAAGTTATACAGAAAAGTTATGCCCCTTGAAATAACTTTTACGGAGTTAGGTCCCCTGAGATATATGAAATTATAATGAAAAATGAAAAATGAAATAATACTGAGTAAGCAGGCGATTTCACACTAACAAAATATCACAGTTGGCAGAGCTGGAATGAAAGGAAGGCGTGTAGAAAATTTCATCTCAATCGGATGGGCCGTTCGCGAACAAATAAAGGACATACATACATACAGACAGACAGACAGACAGACAGACAGACAGACAGGCAGACAGACAGGCAGACAGACAGACAGACAGACAGACAGACAGACAGACGGACGGAGATCCTAATTTCTATATAAGATTAACGCATCGTATTTTTGCAGCAGATTGTAGAGATTAATATAATAAAAATAAGTATACTACGGTATAACAAACGATGTTTGGATTATAGAAATCTTAATCAGGAACGAAACAACATAAAAATAATATCAAACCACGGCTATATGTGCCGCCTTCCTAACAACGAAAGGAGTTGTATTTTAATATTATTAACTTTTTAAATTTCGCTATAGGTTCGTGAACTAGATTTCTTTGTACTAAATTGTATTGTGCTCTAAATAGCTGCTATAGTTTCATGTATTGGATTTTCTTGTAATAAATTGTATTGGGCTATAATTAGTTATGACTTTCTCCATAATCCTGTATACTCTCGTGAGTAACGTGACGTTGCGTGAGAATCAGTAGCGGTTCTATCCGCGTCAGTAACTTACGGGGTATGTGAGCAGGTCGCTCAGAAATAAATGGCAAACTACTGAGCGTAATCTTGCGAAGAAATCAACCATCAGCTGAAAGCTGCTGATGTTGACAGCGATGTCATGTAAAGGATATGCGAAGAAAAAAATAGTTATAGTTAGTCGACAGATCATCCTCATTGCACATCGAACCATTCAGTCCATAAGTGCTCGGATTCCCCCCCCCCCTCCCCGCAAATCCCGCAGCGTGTAGCGGCTCGCGACTCTAGTTCTGTGTTGGTTAATCAATCTTCTTTGGCTTTCTGCGTTGTGTTCTTATTTGGCCACACCTCTTTTAATTTTCTGTTCTCGCAGTCTGACCATGGCTGTAGATTCACAGTCATCACTTGGTTCTAGCAAAAATCTTACTTCTCGTAGAGTATTCAGAATGTCAGCCTGGTCCATGGCGCGTCCGCCCCCCACAGTAGCCTTACCTGCGAGCTTGTCAGCTCGCTCATTTCCTTGTACTCCTGCATGCCCTGGCACCAAGATGAAACTAATCTGTGCCAGCCGAGATCGCTCCAGAGACAGCAACCATTCTCTTCGGATCCACCCATCTCTATCCTCTTGAGCATGCTCATTGAGTCGCTAAGGAAACATGCCCTAGTGAATGTCTGTGTCTCGAGCCATGTTATTGCTTTACTTACTGCCATGACTTTGATAGTCACGCTACCTGTGGTCTCAACAAAAGCCACCAGAGACCTCCTTCACAATTCTCCCTCCGGCCTGAGCCGTAAGGGCCAATGAGCTTCTCACATGTCGGACGACCGACCCATCTGTGTAAATGACAGCATCACCGTCTAACGCAGGGGCCACCAAACTTTTTTTAACGGCGGGCCGGATAACTGACAAATTGACGAGCGCGGACCGGATACTCATTCTGTACAATACTTGCGCCGCCTCCGTGGCGAAGGCCTTACGGACGCGGTTCGTAATCCCGTATACCCACGTTCGAAATACAACTGCGAGCGATTTTTACGCTATGTTATGGGTGCCGGTCGTTCGAAAAGCAATGGTAAACTACTGAACGTAAACTTGCCAAGTCATCAACAACAGCAAACAATGCTTGTGTTGACTGCAAACGTCCTGTAAAGGATATACAGCTAACTTTAACAATAATTTTAAGCTAGAATGAAAGCTCTGGGAAAAAAGACAAAATACTAAGTTAATCATGGAAAGGGCGTGCAATGCACACAAACAAACAAACAAACAAACAAACAAACAAACAAAGACAACCAACATATTTATATTTATATACTAAACAAAGTTATCAAAGAAGGCGACGTTAGCAAAAAGATAGTTACATCAGACCTATTGTGCACATATCCGAATCTCACAAACTAAGCAGCAAAAGAGGATACTGAGTTTTGTGAAACTGACGTGTGGCTTTCAAAATACCATCAATTTTTGGTTTGGAATTGCTGCATCAAATCAAGAGAATTGCTTTCAAATGTTCATCAGTCAATCTCATTCGATGTGGTGACTTCACATACTTCTTTTTTGAAAATGTTAGCTCACAGAGATATGTTGTTCCAAACAATGATGTCATACCAGCGGCAAATTTATTAAGTTTCGGAAACTCAACATCAGGTAAGCAGCGGTACTTCCTTCTCAATGAGCTCCAACTGTAATTCAACTGGCACACCATTAAGGTTACAATCAAACGGATTCTGGAACAGAAGGATGTCACTCTCAAATCTGTCAAGATCTGAAAATCTCTCCAAACTCTTTGAAACAGTGAAAATGAGAAAGGTTTTCTCCTTCCATTTGTGCTTCCAACAATGACAGCTTTCTTCGAATTCCTTTGATGGTTCTGTAGAGATCACAGACGAGGTAATTCCTTCCCTGAAGTTTCAAGTTCAGTTCATTCCTATCGACCAAAATTGACAACTTTGACAGCCAGGTAGGATCTGACAGCTGTGAATCAGCTTTATCTTTTTCAGTGAGGAAAACATCTATTTCGTTTCGGAGCTTGTAAAAACGAAGCAGGACTTTACCGCAGCTGAGCCACCTGACTGATATGTGGTAAGGCAAGTCACAGAATTCAGAATCAATTTCTTCAAGAAAAGCCCAGAACTGACGGTGAATGAGTGCATGTTCCCGAATGAAGTTCACAGCAGAAACTACTGGTTTCAGTTCACAAGAAATATCTAAATCTTTCCCACAGAGTACTTGCTGATGTACGATGCAGTGTATGAACAGAGAGCCCGGAATTTGCAAATCTTCCAAATGAGTCCTGATCTGCCCCAACAGACCCTTACTCACTCCAGTCATGTTTATGTTTTTTTCCCTCATCAACTGTAACACCTCGAAGCTGATTCCACCGAAGGTTATAGTCTTGGAAAATTGTTTGCATTTCCACGAAAATGACTTTCACAGTTGTTGTTCCATGCATGCTGCAAACGGACGCCAACTCTTTCGTTATCTGAAAGTCCAAATTGACACCACAAATGACCACGAGAAGTTGTGACGTACTCGAGAGATCCATAGACTCATCCAGCGCCAGAGAATACCACAACAAGTTCCTAGCTTTCTCACGTATCTGTAGAACTATGTTCTCTCCAAGGTCTTCTGTTCTCCGCACAACTGAACTTGCCGAAAGGCTGATAGTTCCAAACAAATCGGCTATCTCAGGACACAAGTCATTTGCTGCTTTGATCACACACACTCTTTAATGACGTTGCCATCAGTAAACGGTTTTCCTCGTTCTGCCATCTTATGCACTGTTTTGTAACTTGTACGAGTGACAGATTCATTTTCAGCAAATTTTCTCGTGAAGAGATTTCTTTGCATTTCAAAACCACGTTTAATGGTCTCATATTTCCCAGAGCGTAATTTTCCAGAAAACTTTTAATATGTTGATGGATGTTTTGTTTCGTAGTGACGCTGAAGATTGTACTCTTTCAAAACGGCAACACTTTCACTGCATATTACGCAGCTGGTTTTCTGGTCCTTTGTTTCCACAAAGAAGTACTTTACTCCTCACTCGGCGTCCACTTTTCTTTTCCTACTAGCCATAATTAAGGGTGAAGTACACGGGATCTGAAAATGAAAAAAGACATTACATTAGAAACATAATTAAAATCCTATTGAAACACAAGAAAAGCAGAGGACTAGGGGTCACTGGTGAAGCTACAGCTCATCAAAGGTACATATACAGTTTATAGGTACCTTTGTGTAACCGCACAGAGATGATAGAGATAATAGCACAACGCCGACTGCTCATGGGCCGTAGAAGAAGAGAGGAATAAGAAGACAAAGAGAATCTCATTCTATCTCTACGGCTAACAAGAAAAAACAACGATTTAGAGATATCAGAAGAAATTCAGGTCAGTGTACAGGGAATCAGAATAATGTAATTATAAAGATACAACAACATCTGATTAATAATGCCAATGCCCTAATATATAAAATTCATGATTAGATGCAATGACAAAATATGCATCCCCATGAATAAATATACACATGATCATCCTTCACAGTACCATTGATATTCCATCACAGCTTGGGTAGTCATCCAACACAGTACAAGTGATCTTCCATCACAGCATGGGTAGTCATCCAACACAGTACCAGTGATCCTCATCACAGCATGGATAATCATCCAACACTGTAACTGTAGTCTGATACACAACACCAGCAATTATCAGACAACAAGATGGAACAAAGGTCATTCATTCAGTAGCATGTCCTTTGCAGAACCTCGCTCCCATAACAACCTTCCGGAAAACCTCTCGATCATAAGCAAGATTTCCCGCTTCAGATACATCCATCTGGAGATCATCCGCCACATCCTGCACCCATCTTCTCTTTGGCTTTCCTCTTCCTCTCTTCCCAGGCTTATATCCCTCCATTATTGTTCTCAGGCACAGACATAGCTATTGTATTCCTATATTCCTATTTAAACTATGAAGGCTCGTTCAAAACTCACCCCACAGCAGATAATCGTCAATCCACAATCAAGATCCTCTTGGAATTTTGGATCTTCACAGGGCCTGTCTACCCTCTCAACTGTGGTCTGGAAAAAGAGTGACTACGCTCGGCCGTGCCTGGAGCATGTTTACCCATTTACTTGGTAGTGGCTCAGGGGTTTAAGTTCAAACCCTCTGCTGAAAATTAGACATCAGCATCTCTAAGGCCTAACTTGTTCCCAAGGCCAAAGAGGCGGGAACATGGCTTTACTGGGCTGGTATAGGCACGCCAACACAACATCCCAGCATCCTATACATTTTTTACCAGGGTATCAAGGGATATGCTACTCCATACTCTTGTAGAGTCGCGGCAGGCGGCTTCATTTGGTAATATAATATATCTCATAATAAGGTTCACGAAATTTATAAATAGGGCCACCTAAATAAACAACCTAGTGCAGCCAGGAGGTCTCCGCACGTGTGAAGATCTCCTATTATTCTAAACATAATATTTACTTTTAAATTGTATCACAACGTCTCGTGTTTCATAGTTATATCAAGCAAGTTCGAGTACCGACGGCGGACCGGATGAAATGACGTCGAGGGCCGGATCCGGCCCGCGGGCCGTAGTATGGTGACCCCTGATCTAGGTAATAGGAATGAGAGAGATGACGATTAAAAGGCGAAGTGAGTAAGACAAAACCTGGTCTGGCACAATCAAGGCCTGCATGCACTTATTTTCGCACTGGCGAAAGGCCGTGCAAGCGTTGACAAATATTACGAATAGTTCCCCCCCCCCCCACTCTTCCTCCCCTCTCTCTCTCTCTCTCTCTCTCTCTCTCTCTCTCTCTCTCTCTCTCTCTCTCTCTCTCTCTCTCTCTCTCTCTCTCTCTCTCTGTTAAATGCTGGTGCAATTACGTTTGCTTAGAGAATATTTCAAATATCATAATAACATGATAGTAATGTCTTTATTGATCACTATACTTATGTTCAAGCATTCTGCGTAATTTTTTTTTTCGCATATCCTATTTACATCGCTGTCGACAACAGCATTTTACCGCTGTTGTTGATGTCTTTGCAAGATTACGCACAGTATTTTGCATTGCTTACTGAGCGACAATCTCAGATACCCCTGTAAGTAACCAACGCGACCCGATTCCCTACCGAACCTTGCGGGAATCTCGCGCAGCTGTTTCCCCACACGTGGATATACGGGATTACGGAGAAAATCGTTCACACCTTCGCCAGGGAGACGGCTCCGCGGAATAGCTAGATATCTAAAAGAAAAACACACCGACAAACAAAATTGATGGCCCTTCATTATTATTCTGATGATCATATTGTTCTTGTCTTGTATCATCATAAAGGTCTTTCACATAATCTGACCACGCATGCAAAATCTGACCTTTTTCTATTATGATTTTGCCATCTTTGTTTTTTAATCAACCTGTTGATGTGTCTGTTATTTTGTTAGTGATGTCTTTAATTCTTGTGTGCATTAATTTGGTATTCCGGGTGTTCTGTTGGTTTTAAATTTCCTTGCAATTTTCCTCAAGCCATGTTTCTTTTGCCTCTTTGCATAGCAGTAGCTTGCTAATTTTCCTGTGAATCTCTTTGTATATTTCCTTGTTATTTTTGTTATTTCTTCTTATTTCCATGAGTTTTAAGATGTCTTCCATCATCCATTTCTTGCGCCCTATTATCTTTATTTTTGGGATTATTATTGTTGTTAGTGCAGCTTCTTGACTGATTTCTTTTATATTTTCAATTGGTCACTGACGTCTTGAAATAATATTGCATTGCCATATCGGACAATGCATCGAATCTGTTCTTTACCTCTACGTTGAATTTATTTTTATCTCCTCACTCTTCAGTGCCTGTAGATCAAATTTTGCGTTTCTATTTCTATATTTGACTTTTTTTAAGTTTATATGTAAATTTCCTAAGATGGTTGCAGTAGCAGGCTACGCTTGGTAGGGGGACATAATCATCTAATATTGTTACAAGGGAGCTTACTAGAACTTGAAAAAGAAAATGGTATACCTAGCTACAATGCCTCTAACTAACATCAAAATTTTTTACTGTTATTTGAGAAATAAAACAGTTAATACCGCAGTCAATTTTTGCAATTGCAAGAAGAAAGCTATTAAAGTATTTATACAACATTTGTTTAATCTTTTTTTATACTTACATTTTATAATCAACTTTTTCAATTCTAGGTTTATGATTAATCCTTAAAACTGTACTTTTAATGACATTGTGGCATTTTTGATCTCAAATATCCCCTCTAAGGGGAAACAACATTTTTTTACTGGCCTCTTAAGGCCACCCACAATTTAAAGAAAATTTACTTACATTAACAGCGAAAGACCTTTGAATTCTATGGGGTTTATGTTGATAAATACGTTTAGAGGAAATGTCATTTATGTTTGGAAATTTCATTCAATTTGAACAAATAGTTCTCTCTCTCTCTCTCTCTCTCTCTCTCTCTCTCTCTCTCTCTCTCTCTCTCTCTCTCTCTCTCTCTCTCTCTCTCTCTCTCTCTCTCTCTCCCCTCCCAAATGTTGGTGCAATTACGTTTGCTTAGAGAATATTTAAAATATCATAATAACATGATAGTAATGCCTTGATGGGTGCCTCCTTCCTCCGCTAGCCTATGGGACACCCTTGGGCAAGGTGGAGTACCCGTTTAGCCTCCCGATCAGGGTTACGTGAAGCCATGGGTGCAGGTGGTGGATGAAGTTGAAGAGCAGCCGACAGATAGTTGTAGGTTATGGTCTCCACAGCTTCACGACGGAAGGCAGATGATCTCTTTTTTGGGAGACATTGGCTACGGTCATCGACCAGTATGGTCACTGCTAGGAAGGAAAGCAATGGCAAACTACCTTCTTTACAGATGCCCAGAATATCATGTACTGAAGTCTTATCGATAATCAGAGAAACGGCGTAAATGGGTGCTCCATAGGAGCAGCCTCGCCCGGTAGGGGTAGTCATGTGCACCAGGTGACTCCAGACCGTCATCAGGAGACTGAGTGCAAAAGAATATCAACATTGAAAGTAGGAACTTGGAATGTAAGAACTATGAGTGGGGATGGGAAATTTGATAACATTAAGAATGAAATGAGAAGATTAAATATTAACCTGTTAGGTGTACGTGAGACCAGATGGACAGGAATGGGTATTATGACATCTGAGGAATATAGAATAATCTATTCTGATGGAGAGAAACAACAGCGAGGAGTAGCAATTATAATGGATACAGAGAGAGAAAAATCGATCAAAGGATATCGGACTGTATCAGACAGAGTGTTACTGGTGAAGTTGAGTGGAAGACCATTTGAAGTCAACGTCATATAAGTTTATGCACCAACAGCAGACAGTAGTGATGACAGCATCGATGAATTTTATAGTGATTTAGAGAAAGCCTTCAAGAAATGCAAGAATTCTGAAGTAACTATCATAATGGGTGACTTGAATGCCAAAGTTGGAAATCAACAGGACGGATGCATAGTGGGCAAGTATGGACTAGGGCAGGGGTCACCAAACTTTTTTCACGGCGGGCCGGATAACTGACAAAATGACGAGCGCGGGCCGGATAACTGACAAAATGACGAGCGCGGGCCGGATACTCATTCTGTACAATACTTGCGCCGGTCTCCGTGGCGAAGATCTTACGGACGCGGTTCGTAATCCCGTATACCCACGTTCGAAATACAGCTGCGAGCGATTTGGCAGCAGACAACGTTGCGCTGGTTTTTACGCTATGTTATGGGTGCCGGTCGTTCGAAAAGCAATGGTAAACTACTGAACGTAAACTTGCCAAGACATCAACAACAGCAAACAATGCTGGTGTTGACTGTAAACGTCCTGTAAAGGATATACAACTAACTTTAACAATAATTTCAAGCTAGAACGAAAGCTCTGGGAAAAAAGACGAAAAACTAAGTTAATCATGGAAAGGGCGTGCAATGCACATAAACAAACAAACAAACAAACAAACAAAGACAACCAACATATTTATATTTATTTACTAAACAAAGTTATCAAAGAAGGCGACGTTAGCAAAAAGATAGTACATCAGACATATTGTGCACATATCCGAATCTCACAAACTAAGCAGCAAAAGAGGATAGTGAGTTTTGTGAAACTGACGTGTGGCTTTCAAAATACCATCAATGTTTGGTTTGGAATTGCTGCATCCAATCAAGAGAATTGCTTTCAAATGTTCATCAGTCAATCTCATTCGATGTGGTGACTTCACAGACTTCCTTTTTGAAAATGTTAGCTCACAGACATATGTTGTTCCAAACAATGATGTCATACCAGCGGCAAATTTCTTAAGTTTCGGAAACTCAACATCAGGTAAGCAGCGGTACTTCCTTCTCAATGAGCTCCAACTGTAATTCAACTGGCACACCATTAAGGATCAAACAGATTCTGGAACAGAAGGATGTCACTCTCAAATCTGTCAAGATCTGAAAATCTCTCCAAACTCTTTGAAACAGTGAAAATGAGAAAGGTTTTCTCCTTCCAGTTGTGCTTTCAACAATGACAGCTTTCTTCGAAATCCTTTGATGGTTCTGTAGAGATCACAGACGAGGTAATTCTTTCCCTGAAGTTTCAAGTTCAGTTCATTCATATCGACCAAAATTGACAACTTTGACAGCCAGGTAGGATCTGACAGCTGTGAATCAGCTTTATCTTTTTCAGTGAGGAAAACATCTATTACGTTTCGGAGCTTGTAAAAACGAAGCAGGACTTTACCGCAGCTGAGCCACCTGACTGATATGTGATAAGGCAAGTCACAGAATTCAGAATCAATTTCTTCAAGAAAAGCCTAGAACTGACGGTGAATGAGTGCATGTTCCCGAATGAAGTTCACAGCAGAAACTACTGGTTTCAGTACACAAGAAATATCTAAATCTTTCCCACAGAGTACTTGCTGATGTACGATGCAGTGTATGAACAGAGAGCCCGGAATTTGCAAATCTTCCAAATGAGTCCTGATCTGCCCCAACAGACCCTTCCTCACTCCAGTCATGTTTATGTTTTTTTCCCTCATCAACTGTAACACCTCGAAGCTGATTCCACCGAAGGTTATAGTCTTGGAAAATTGTTTGCATTTCCACGAAAATGACTTTCAAAGTTGTTGTTCCATGCATGCTGCAAACGGACGCCAACTCTTTCGTTATCTGAAAGTCCAAATTGACACCACAAATGAACACGAGAAGTTGTGACGTACTCGAGAGATCAATAGACTCATCCAGCGCCAGAGAATACTACAACAAGTTCCTAGCTATCTCGCGTATCTGTAGCACTATGTTCTCTCCAAGTTAATCTGTTCTCCGCACAACTGAACTTGCCGAAAGGCTGATAGTTCCAAACAAATCGGCTTTCTCAGGACACAAGTCATTTGCTGCTATGTTCACACACACTCTTTAATGACGTTGCCATCAGTAAACGGTTTTCCTCGTTCTGCCATCTTATGCACTGTTTTGTAACTTGTACGAGTGACAGATTCATTTTCAGCAAATTTTCTCGTGAAGAGATTTCTTTGCATTTCAATACCACGTTTAATGGTCTCATATTTCCCAGAGCGTAATTTTCCAGAAAACTTTTAATATGTTGATGGATGTTTTGTTTTGTAGTGACGCCGAAGATTGTACTCTTTCAAAACGGCAACACTTTCACTGTATATTACGCAGCTGGTTTTCTGGTCCTTTGTTTCCACAAAGAAGTACTTTACTCCTCACTCGGCGTCCACTTTTCTTTTCCTACTAACCATAATTAAGGGTGAAGTACACGGGATCTGAAAATGAAAAAAGACATTACATTAGAAACATAATTAAAATCCTATTGAAACACAAGAAAAGCAGAGGACTAGGGGTCACTGGTGAAGCTACAGCTCATCAAAGGTACATATACAGTTTATAGGTACCTTTGTGTAACCGCACAGAGATGATAAAGATAATAGCACAACGCCGACTGTTCATAGGCCGTAGAAGAAGAGAGGAATAAGAAGACAAAGAGAATTTCATTCTATCTCTACGGCTAACAAGAAAAAACAACGATTTAGAGTATCAGAAGAAATTCTGGTCAGTGTACAGGGAATCAGAATAATGTAATTGTAAAGATACAACAACATCTGATTAATAATGCCAATGACCTAATAAATAAAATTCATGATTAGGTGCAATGACAAAATATGCATCCCCATGAATAAACATACACATGATCATCCTTCACAGTACATATCATATTCCATCACAGCTTGGGCAGTCATCCAGCACAGTACCAGTGATCTTCCATCACAGTATGGGTAATCATCCAACACTGTAACTGTAGTCTCATAAACAACAATTATCAGACAACAAGATGGAACAAAGGTCATTCATTCTGTAGCATGTCCTTTGCAGAATCTCGCTCCCATAACAACCTTCCGGAAAACCTCTCGATCATAAGCAAAATTTCCCGCTTCAGATACATTCATCTGGAGATCATCCGCCACATCCTGCACCCATCTTCTCTTTGGTCTTCCTCTTCCTCTCTTCCCAGGTATATATCCCTCCATTATTGTTCTCATTCACAGACATAGCTATTATATTCCTATATTCCTATTTAAACTATGAAGGTTCGTTCACAACTCACCCCACAGCAGATAATCGTCAATCCACAATCAAGATCCTCTTGGAATTTTGGATCTTCACAGGGCATATCTAGCCTCTCAACTGCGGTTTGGAAAAACAGTGGCTACGCTCGGCCGTGCCTGGAGCATGTTTGCCCATCTACTTGGTAGTGGCAAAGGGGTTTAAGTTCAAACCCTCTGCTGAACATGGCTTTACTGGGCTGTTATAGGCACGCCAACACAACATCCCAGCATCCTATACATCTTTTACCAGGGTATCAAGGGATATGCCACTCCATACTCTTGTAGAGTCGCGCCAGGCGGCTTCATGTGGTAATAGAATATATCTAATAATAAGGTTCGCGAAATTTATAAATAGGGCCACCTAAATAAACAACCTAGTGCAGTCAGGCCTCCGCGCGTGTGAAGATCTCCTATTATTCTAAACATAATATTTACATTTAAATTGTATCACAGCGTCTTGTGTTTCATAGTTATATCAAGCAAGTTCGAGTACCGACGGCGGGCCGGATGAAATGAAGTCGCGGGCCGAATCCGGCCCGCGGGCCGTAGTTTGGTGACCCCTGTTCTAACGAATTCTCGAAAATCAACGCTTGTACTTCCGCCTCCACAGCTGCCGGGTGTTCTTGTCTGCATTTTCTATCTAGTTGGATGCAAACTGAAAAGGATGTGCATAAATCAGTGGGCACTTGCACCCACTCCTCGCCAGGTTCTAAGTCCTCCTCCGTCATCAGTTATCAGTTGGGGTATCTTCGTTGCACTCCGGACATGTCCATAGGTGCTCAGATCCTCCCCCCAGCATATGCATCAGCGTCCGGTGGCTAATAGTGCCAGTTCTGTGTTGGTTGACGAGGCGCTTTGTTTTCCCGATGTACCTTTCGCGTCTGGCTGTGCCGATTCTTACTCCCAGGTCTTTCATCCTGGACAGCGATGTGGAATCACTGACGTCAAAGTCCTCTGTTCTCGCCATATCTTTAAGGACGTTAATAACATCGGCACGATCCATGGGCTGGCCATCTACAGGGGGTGCAGAGCCAGCCAGTTTGTCAGCTCGTTCATTTCCCTCGACTCCCGCATGTCCCGGGACGAAGATGAAGGTGACTTTACGGACAACAGACTTCCGCAGCGATTCAGTCCACTGTCTAAATACAGATCCAGCTTCGACCTTCTGAATCATGCTCATTGAATCACTTAGTACACACACGTTGGTATAATGCTGTGATTCCAGCCATATGAAGGCCTGTGTAACTGCCATCACCACCATCGTCATGCTGCTCGTGGTCATAGAGTGGGCACCACTGGATTCTTGAACGATTCGGCCCGCTGAACGGGCTGTAAATGCCCACGCACTTCTCTGCTGCTTTACAACAGATCCATCTGTATAGATGAGCACTTCGGGGCTATCTGAGTGTTCATAGATGAGCGCGTTAACCTCTGCATTGACAGCGGCAGGGTTCTGCTCTCTGCACCGTCTGTCGAGTGTGATAATGCAGGAGAAAGTGCACTTAAAAGCTGGAGGGATCGGCACCCATTCCTTGCCGGGGTTGATACTGGTAAGACTGCAGACCTGTCTGACGACATCTTCCGCCCGACCCATCCATGATTTGCCCCTCTTTAGCCTGTCACCCATTTCTCTGTCACCCCTTTCTAAGTCCTCAAGAGATCACATCTGCTGAAGAATGTCTTCGGTTTGACCCATCCACGACCTTCCTCTTTTTTAACCTGCTGCCCTTCACCTTCATAATTTACCTTCATTGTGCTATAGTTTCATGTACTTGATTTTATTGTACTAAATTGTATTGTGCTATTGTGTCATGTACTAGATGTCCTTGTACTAAATTGTATTGTGCCGTCTCCCTGGCGAAGGCGTTAACGACTTTCTCCGTAATCCCGTATATCCACACGAGGAACACAGCTGCGTGCGATTCGGCATCGGATCGCGTCGTGTTGGTTACTTACGGGGAATGTGAGCCGGTGGCTCAGAAAGCAATGGCAAACTACTAAACGTAATCTTGCCAAAAACATCAACAGCAGGTGAACAATGTTGGTTTTGACTGCACCTGCCCCTGCAGCCAGCAGGGATGGGATCGGCTAGTCTCTCCTAGGAGGGGTGAATAATGAAAATTAGTAACCTGCCGATGACCCGCAGACTACACAGGTCAACCCCAACTCCACGCGGTGTAGACTGGGAAATCTTGACTGCGAGGTCATGGGCAAACGAGGCTATGGCTCGCCATAGGGGATGGACTCCCTATGGTCAGATTTTTGTCCTAAACCTGCGACAGGCCTAGCAAGCCAGCAGGGAGTTTTCATACTGCTCGTAGAGAAACTAAGAAGTATAAACGGACTGACCCAAATGGCTATAGACACGGCAATGAGTACACACCGAACAAACCTATGTAGAAGCTTATACACCAACAGTGAATGCATAGTGAGAGCAACTGGAGGACACTCAGAACTCTTCACCATAAGATCTGGAGTACGACAAGGTTGTGTCCTGTCCTCTATCTTGTTTATAACATATATAGACAACATATGTAAAGAAACCAGCCAAACAGAGACCGCAAGAATACCGCATAACGAGAGCACGGAAGAAGAACCATCTGCAAATTTAACCATTAGAGAACTCCTGTTTGCGGACCACCAAACACTAATAGTAAATTCAGAAGCTGAATTACAAGACCACATGAATAGTCTAATGTAGGAACATAACATGAAAATTGGCACAAGTAAAACAGAGATAATGACGGTAACTAAAGAAGAAAAAGAAACAATGATTCACCTAAACGAACATCTATTGAAACCAGTGAAGAGTTTCAATTACCTAGGAAGTATAATATCATCAAATGGCAAATCAGAAGACGAGATCGAAAATAGATGCAATAAGGCAAACCAACTCATTGGACAAATGGCACCCATACTAAAGAACAAACATGTATCAATAACTACTAAGAAAGCACTTTACAACACAATCTTCCTACCAACTCTATGTTACCAATGCCAAACCTGGACAATGACAGAAAAAAGAGAAAAGAAAACTCACAACAACAGAAATGAGATTCCTGAAAAGAATACTCAAGGTATCAAGAAGAGATAAGATCAGAAATGAAGAAATCAGGACTAAAGTGAGGGTTATAGCTGCACTAGATTTTATCAGAAGGCAGCAAGTCAAATGATTTGGCCATGCAAGTAGATTACCTACTAACAGTATACCACAACAAGCAATAATGTACAGACCAGATGGAAGCAGAGGAAGAAACCGATCACGTAAACGATGGTCGCAGGGAATAACAGTCCATGGGAATATCGATACATTAAGCCCATAAGCGAGCACTCTCCCGCTGTTTATACTTCACCTCGACACCGCAAAGTACAAGAAGAACATGATGAGATGAGATGAGATGAATAGACTCGTGTACTAGATTTCCTTGTACTAAATTATAGTGTACTATAATTTAATGTACTAGATTTCCTTGTACTAAATTGTAATGTACTATAATTTCATGTAGTAGAATGTTTATATGTTATATATTTATATGCTCTATTTTTATTATAATAATTTGAAGGTCTAGGGATTTTAATATACTCTATTTGTTTTATGTTATATTCTATGTTATCATTTGTTATAAACTCATGTGACAGATTGTTATATACTATGTTTGTTATATTGTTATATGCTATACTCTTATGTGCTATATTCTCGTGTGATGTATACTCATGTGCTAGATTTTCAAATGCTAGAACTGAGCCGATACTGTTGATCATGCCACATAGCCAATCATGAATATCTACGCCTACCGACATGGCACATGGTGAAGTTGAACAATGTCAGACACAGTGTCCAAATCTTTCCTTGCTTAAAATTCTTACACAAATTGTTAATATTGGGCACTGCCATAGCTAGCTATCCGAATTAGGTAATTTTCTGATAATATTAACGACAAATGAGATTAGAGGTAATTACTACAGCGTTGTTTTCCCTATCATGTTTGTGTCTCAAACAAGGGTCAGAAATTGAGGCTGAAAAGTCAGCTTGCGCCTACGTCCAATTAAGTGTGGGCCCAGGTGGTATATTTTTATATTGATTTATTTGGTTGTTTCGGGAATTGCGATTTAAATATTGAGCACAGCCCACTACTGGCAATGCTGATCGTATTCTGGTATGAACCCAAGGCCTATCCACGTCAATGTGGAGGCACTAGACTCGAGTTTCGCTCTCATTTGAGCTCGTCAGTAGTGCATACCCTTGACCGGACCCGGAAACAAACCCCGGATCACTGGCGTGTGAAATATGTGTGTAACCACTAGACCACGCGGCACACGCTGGACACGGCCTATGTTTGTAAATTAAAGGGTCTTTTTTCACGCATACACACAAAAATATCAACCGAGGAACCTTTTGAGGCCACTAAGACAGTTCATGAATAAGCACAGAAATATCGTTTGGTGCTCACAAATCACAAGAAAGAAGTAACGACCAGAGGATACACCAGACAACATAAACATCGAATTTAAACCAAAAATAATACGCTGCGCGATTTATTGCCTGTCATATTTCGCTTCATGTCGTCTCGTGCATAATGAATAGTTACATATCATATAAAGTGAATAAATTAATAATACTTAAGCTGAGAGAATTAAAACACATAGTATCAAGTATTGTTAGAGTGTGGAACATCTGTTATCCACGGTAATTGTAAATCAAACATTAACTCTTTCTGTTTGCACAAAACCGGATGGCACCGCTAAATTGCTAACACCTTATTATATTTGATCAATCGTTTATTGTTCGTCCAATACAGTATACGAAATGCTTTTTCTTTGTTCACGCTATGAACTTATTTTATGAGTTGTTGAGAAATCGACGATGACTGTGTTTTATAGCCATACATAAACATCATTGTACATGGATTCCTTAAGACTGATTAACTCTGTGTTCCACATACATTTGTATATACATTGGTGCTATTCGATTTGCTAATTGTCTTTCCGTTCTACCTATGCAAGTTGCTTGGCATTCACACTGGAATTGATCAATGCAGTTTGATTTGGTGTACGGAGACAACAATTCTTTTACAGATGGAGTAGGTACTGGGTGGTTTTATATTTGATCACTGGTCCAGCAGCAAAGGATGTCTGGTTTACTGCTGTTGTAAGTCGACTGTCTAATCGTTTCATTACGCCTTTCCCTCGAAAGATTAGTTAAAGAAACAACTGACGTTTAGGAACCCATAATTCTGTGGAGGTGGGTTTGGGTGGCTGCCAATGACACTTCATGTAGTCGGCTGGATATCCGTTATAATACAGAGGCTGGCTAAGGGTGTCCAGCTTCTCTTTTAATATTATTAATATTAATTATTATAGTATCATTAATAGTAATTTTTATTATCAGTAATACAAATTTACCATGTCTCGCTGGTTTTAACGTGTTGGTATGGGATCTGGTTGTTCGGAAAGCAATGGCAAACTACTGAACGTAAAAACTTGCCAAGACATCAACAACGGCAGTAAAATGCTGGTGTTGACTGCAATGTCCTGTAAAGGATATGCAACTTTTAAAAAAAATACAAATTAATAGATATAGTTACCGACCTGGAATCGAACCTGTCACCTCTAAATGACGACAGCGCCTCACTGCAGGAGCAACTGTACTTTGACGCATGAAGTGTCTAGTTGATCCGTCTAATCTATTACTATACTTTTTGGAATTATTATTTCAGAGTTGAAATGCCATGTAGAACCTGTTGTATGGTAGGGTCTCTTGGAATGTACGGGGTGGGGAGGGGTGTGTGTGTGTGTGTGTTTGCTTCACGTGAAAACCTTAAAAGTATGATAGAAATTACAAAAACGATACCATTTTGACGTGTACCAAAGAGGAGCAGCGTTCTGTTTTCGCTTTTTTTTTTATCAGTGAAGTGGTAAAAGCTATAGAAATTCATCCACGAATGAAGGTCCAGTATGGTGATGTATGCCTGTCAATCCAGTAAACTGTAACAGTGTGCCACTGTTATGGATTCGTAAGGCAAAAGGTCGGGGGTTCCAAAGGCAAAGCAAAGCATGGCACTTAATGTGCAAGATGAAAAGTGGGCTGTGCACGATTGAGCACGGTCTCCTGATGATGCGTGGAGTAGAGTCATAGGGGGGTGATCACTTGGTTACGGGACAGAAGCTTCGGATCATCGTCTCAAGTAGCAGTGTAGGGTTCCATCTGGCGAGATTTAGTTGTAAAGTTGAAGATTTTGTAAAGCCTTTTTATAATTCTGAACTGGGACCCAGAGCTTTTGTGGCCATGCTGATTTGTGAACCTGCTTTTGTACGAACACACGAATAAACGCAATAGAACCTGACTTGTAAAGCGTTTGGACTTATAATTGAATATACAGCAGCGCGAAGAATTCTACAATCATTGCTACCACTGAATTACGTCACGCCTTTGACTTCCCCAACACTGTTAAAAAACGTATGAATGGAGTAGGAAGTTTAAAAACGATGTGACTTCTGTGACAGACAGTTTACGATCGGGTCAGGCACACTAAGTAGTAACCCCAGAGTCGAATCCAAGCCCTTTATCGGTGCTGATGGATTTGCATTGAACGCAGTGGTGACTACATTGGAAAATGATACATTTGTTCTTTACTTTCTCAGAATATATTCATTGAATCCCCTGCGTAAATCAACAAGTACGAAGAACTTAGAAGTAACAGAGCTGTGGCTCCTGAGACGGATGTTGCGAATTCCTTGGACTGCCAGAGTAACTAACAATGATTGCCCGAAAAAGGCTAATAAAACTAGAACATTATATACAACAATAAGACACAGATATACATATTTCTTTGACCATGTGATATGAAGAGAGGCATCGGAGAACATCGCGACAACTGAAAAGATCAAAAGGAAGAGAGATAGGGGCAGACCAAAAGAAATGATGCTTGATGGGCTAAGACAGTATCGTAGAGGAATATCATCAGCAGAGTTGATCCAGAACACCAAAGACCGAAATATGTGGAGATACATCAACGCCTACACCATCTGGCAGAGCACTTGATGATGATGACGATTATTTTATCACAGAGAAATGCAATTCCATCGTGATATTTCAATGCAAAATGTTTCCCCATTTCGACGCAGTATAGCCTTCGCGGAAACATCGCATGCAGATTTCCTCATTACATTTCCTACCCAATTATTATAACACCCAATAAAATCAAGTACGACGTGCAAAACGGGCACGTGACTTTCTTCTCCTTCGGCAAATACCCCTGTGCACAACATGGGCAATTATAGCTAGTAATGCGATTTCATAGCTTGAGACACAAAATACGGAGTATTCAAAACCATCGTTAGCCCGAACTAGCGGACCATTTTTATAGTGTGAGAAACCAAATACGGAATATTTCAAACCATTGTCAGCCCTAACTAGTGGTCCATTTTTACAGTTTGAGAAACAGATAATTGCCACCCGCAACATGCGATGGATAAAATCAATATAGCATCGGGGCTGTTTGAAAAACCGACCTAAGCTGACATCACTTGTTCCCACCTTCACATTCGGTAAAGGTTGAGAACCAAATAAAGATAGTACTTGGTATCCTCAGAATATATCACATTCAGGGTACATTAGCTTTCTTCTCATTTCTTGTTTCAAGTGAGTATGCTGTATAAATATTAACTCACAATCAATTATCTGCTTCACATAAAGCTTGTGTTTAATCTTTTGCAACAAGATTGTTCAAATAATTTAACACACGGAAAGCTCAATCCCAGAAGCCATTAACATAACACATAAATAAATTCACATGTATTGATTAGCACTCATATCATACTCTTGAGTCCGTTACAATCACGACATGCGGGCACTATTTGTCCTTCAGCCAGTGAACAATTCTGTGACTGCCTCCACCTCCATTCTCAGACTAGATGTTGTGGTCTGATCAGCTATTCATCTCTTACTCTTCTCCTTGATCTTCTCCCATCAAATGTGTCAGTTGTCCCTAAATTGTTGTGCTCGGTTTCTTCAAAGCATGTTCACACAACCGTGGCTGTCTTTGTCTACACGCTCTAGAGAATGTACGGTTTGATCTCTTTTACGGAAGAATATTGTTTCGTAAGGAATGGCTCTCGTCGCTTCAGAGGTCACAGATCATGAGATTTGTATGGATATTTTGCCCTGGCCATGCGGGTGTACGGTGGAATGAACAGGCTGATAGGCTAGCAGGGAATGCACCTCTTGGTGGAATTTTGCCTATGGACAAGGGAAAAGTGGTCGTATGCTTGTGGAACCAGGTGGAGAAGGCGGAGGAACAGATTGAGAACCCATATGTGGAAAGAATGAGATTTCGCGGAATCGGCAGAGGTTCTGGAAGAATCTCAAAACTGAGAGGGAAGACCAGGAGAACTTTTAATCTGATAGCGGTGGGTACGATTAGTAGTATTACTCTTCGCTGGCTGTTGAACGAGGGGACGGAGCACTATGGGAATGTCCTGAGTGCAGTGATGTGGTTCTTGACTCAACCCAACTCAACTCAACTCACGGAAGAATGTCTCGCTGGCATGTTTGAGCTCCAAGATATCGTGCGCACTTTCCTCAGAAACTACAATTCCTCTGCCATGTTATATCTCTCTTGATCTTTGACAATGCATCCAGCTTCAGCCCCTGCTGACTGTTCGTAAACTACTTCGGCAAATAGTTTGTCATTACTCTCTGAGCGAGACATTATCTGACAGGTGAAATACTTAGGTAAATAGTTTGCCATTACTTTCTGAAAGAGATATCAGCTGACAGGTGAAATACTCAGGTAAATAGTTTGCCGTTACTTTCTGAACGAGACATCAGCTGACAGGTGAAATACTTAAGCAAATTGTTTGCCATTACTGTCACAGCTAGACTTCAGCTGACAGGTGAAATACTTAGGTAAATAGTTTGCCATTACTTTCTGAACGAGACATCAGCTGACAGGTGAAATACTCAGGTAAATAGTTTGCCGTTACTTTCTGAACGAGGCATTAGCTGACAGGTGAAATACTTAAGCAAATTGTTTGCCATTACTGTCACAGCTAGACATCAGCTGACCGGTGAAATACTTAGGTAAATATTTTGTGATTTCTTTCTGAGCGAGACATCAGCTGAACGGTGAGGTATGCAAATATTTTGCCATTACTTTCTGAGCGAGACATCAGCTGACTTGTGTGAAACGAACCCACTAATCTGCAGTCATTCTACTGCACCCATATCAAATGATCAGTCTATTACAACCATATCAAAGTATTATCTATTGCAACCAAAATCAAAGTATCATTCTATTGCAACCATATCAGTATCATCTATTGCAACCATATCAATGTATAATTCTATTGCAACCATAGCAAATTATCACCTTTTGCAACCATATCAAAGTGTCATTCTATTGCAACCTTATCAAAACATAATTATATTGCAACAATATCAAAGAATCATTCTATTGCAACCATATCGAAGTATCATCTATTGCAACCATATCAAAGTATCATTACATTGCAACCATAGCAAAATATCATCTATTGCAACCATATCAAAGTATCTTTCTATTGCAATATTATCAAAGTATCATCCATTGCAACCATATCAATGTATCATCTATTGAAACCGTATCAAAGTACCATTCTATTGCAACCATATCGAAGTATCATCTATTGCAACCATATCAAAGTATCATCTATTGCAACCATATCAAAGTATCATCTATTGAAACCATATCAAAGTATCATCTATTGCAACCATATCAAAGTATCATATACTGCATCCATATTCAAGTATCATTTTACTGCAACCATATCAAAGTATCATCTATTGCAACTATATCAAAGTATCATTCTATTGCAACCATATCAAAGTATCATTCTACTGCAACCATATCAAAGTCTCATCTATTGCAACCATATCAAAGTATCATCTATTGCAACCATATCAAAGTATCATCTATTGAAACCATATCAAAGTATCATCTATTGCAACCATATCAAAGTATCATATACTGCAACCATATTCAAGTATCATTTTACTGCAACCATATCAAAGTATCATCTATTGCAACCATATCAAAGTATCATTCTACTGCAACCATATCAAAGTATCATTCTACTGCAACCATATCAAAGTATCATTCTACTGCAACCATATCAAAGTATAATTATACTGCTACCATATCAAAGTCTCACCTAATGTGAAACATCTAATGACACGGGACATGCTGCTTCTGAATAGCATGTAAATAATTCCATATGTGGAGAGGAATACCAACGACACTGTGCTAAAGAAATAAATGATAGTAAATTGATTAGAAGAATTAGACATAGACAGTAAGCATTTTCAGGAAGGTCATAAATAGAAATAATCTTCTAGACACTTTAGTAAGTGCCAAACTTGAAGAGAAAAGAACAATGGGAAAGCAATCAGATGAATATATGAATGGCTTGACCACGGGCACTCTGGTGATAATGCGAAATGACCAAACATGACCCCTCTCGCCTCTCGGCTTGTCTCATGATGATTACTACAAAATATCATCTCATCTCACTTTGTTCATCTTGTACCTTGAGGTTCCGAGGGGAGGCATAAACAGTTGGAGAGTATTTATAGGCTTTATACATTTATACATTTCCATTCATTCATTTATTCATTCATTCATTTATTCATTCATTCATTCATTCATTCATTCAGTAGCATGTCTTTAGCAGAACATCGCTCCCATGACAACCTTCCGATCAATGACGAACTTCTCGATCACAAGCAAGATGTCCCACGTCCGATAGACCCGTCTGGAGATAATCCGCCACATCCTGCACCCATCTTCTCTTTGGCCTTCCTCTTCCTCGCATCTCAGGCATATACCCCTCCATTATTGTTCTCTCCAAACTTTCGTGACGTTTTAAGTGACCAAAATATTTAAATTTCTTTGTTTTATCATCTTTAATAGCCAACCTTCTTCAATATTCAGCTCTTGAAGTATGGATGCATGTGTTCTTTTCTTTACCCAAGATATTCTTAGAACTCGTCTATAACATTTATATTCAAAGGCGTTTATGCGCTGTTCAGCTTGTTTAGTAAGTGTCAAGGTCTCACAGGCGTATGTTGCAATGGGAAAGATGCATGCTCTTAAAAATCTAATTTTTGTAGTTCTGTCTGTCCAATTCCATAACTTATTCAGTTGTTTTAGTCTTTGAAGAGTAATTGATAGTCGTCATTTAATTTCTTTCATAGTGTCACAATTGTTGGTAATCAATGACCCAAGATATTCGTAATTTTCCACCACCTCCAATCTTTCCTCACTAACATATTTCTTTCTCATTAGTAACTCCATCTGTATGCATTATCTTTGTTTTTGCTACGTTAAGATACAAATTGTGATTTTCACTATTTCTTTTTGTTGAAGTTATTAGGTTTTCTATACCATACTGTGATATGGATACTGTATCATCAGCATATCGAATCTTTGGTATTTCATGACCACCGATATTTAGGGCATCATATTGTTATCTGGTTATATTATCTCTGACATTTCTCATTATATTTTCGGCGTACAGGTTAAACAAACAGGGTGTCAGCACACAGCCCTGACGGACTCCTTGCTTGATGTCAAACCAATCTGATGTCTCGCCATCTATTCTAACCGCTGCTTATTGATCTAGATAGAGCATTTCTATGAGTTGTATTACATGTGATGGAAGCCCATATTCCTCATGATTTCCCAAAGTTTCTGATGTTGTACACAGTCAAATGCCTTTGAATAATCCATAAAACTTGAGAATATGCTTACATTAAATTATCTGCACTTCTCTATTACCAAACGCATGCCGAGCATGCGATCTCAAGTGATATTCCCTCAATCTACAGTTTACATGGTCGGCATCATCTTCTGGTCCAGTTTGGTCTATACATCATTGCTTGTGGTGGCACCAGCATGCAAGTAGCCTAGTAATGTAGCAGAATAATTTAACTTGCTGTTTTCAGATGAAATATAGCGCTGCTATTACTCATTGAGTTTCTCAATGACCCTGAGAGCTATGCCAGCGGTAGCGTAGCTACCAGCAGGGCCTCCCGAGCCGGACAGGTCAAAGGGTAGAGAACAGACAAAGAGAAACACCCTGGTCCTCCAGGTTGGGGGTTGAAGCGTGGGGTTAACATCCCCACCTTTGAAAAAACCTTTCTTTGTTACGAAATAAATACATGAGCCTCGAGCACTTGGAATCAACGACTGGCAAGAGAAGGTCCACCAGAGAGACGAATTGAGACGGATTGTATTTGCAGCAAAGAACCTCAATGGCTCGGAACGCTGAAGAAGAAGATTACTCATATTTTAGTCCCAATTTCATCATTTTTGATTTTCTCTCTTCTTGATACATTTAGTATTCTTCTCAGGAATGTCATATCCGTTGTAGTAATTTTTCTGTTCTTTTATTCTATCGTTATCCAGGCTTGACACTGGTAGCATAGAGCTGGTAGAAAGATTTGGTTGTAGAGTGCACAATATTACCATACGGCAACATTCCTAGTGGCCCATTGTTGGCAACCACTGATAGGAGATGTCGTTGTGGTTACATAACAAGGGTAGCGAATTTGCCTGATCTGCAGCGGTACTCGGAGACCCGAGTGACTTGAGTATATCCAGGCAACCTTATATTGATCGAATGTTGTCGTCTTTAATTATATTGAATTGCCTCAAAATGTAAGCTACGGTAAAGCCCGTTTCCTTGCAAATGTTTTGTAAGGTTATAGTTAGATAGACTCGTCTATTAACAAACCACGATTGCAAGCACTTATATCTCTGTCTCTCTCCCTCTATTTCTCTCTCTCCCCCGCTCTCTCTCTCTCTCTCTCTCTCCCTCTCTCTCCATCTCTCTCTCTCTCTCTCTCTCTCTCTCTCTCTCTATATATATATATATATATATATATATATATATATATATATATATATATATATATAGAGAGAGAGAGAGAGAGAGTGAGTATGGTAATTTTCTAGGCGATGTTACGTTCAGTAGTTTGCCATTGCTTCCTGAACGAGAAGTCAACGTTAAAGTCCTCCTGATTACTCGGCGTGTGGATTTAGCCCACAGACCTGCGGTCAACAACCGGAAGTTTAAGCGCAAACCCGTTAAGCTCCTCGGCCACGCTGACCATATATAAACTATCCATTCATCCAAAATCCATCCGTCCGTCGGTCCATTCTTCTGTGTGTTTGTCTGCCTGTATGTCTATACATCTACGAGGGTAAGTTAATAAGTAAGTCACAAATGGCTGTAGAAAAATAACTAAATATGATAATAACTTGAAACCAGTTTATTTATATACATACATTGTCCCTTTATTTCTCAGCATAATTTCCACCAACATTGATGCACGTATCCCATCGTCTTATCAGTCCTCTCAAACCGGCTGCACAGACCTGCGTGCTCAGTTTTCTAAATCACGTGTTCACTTCACATTCATCTTCTGCGTCATTTGCAAAATGCATCCCGCCAAGGTGGGTGTTCAGTGGACTTAGCCCCTAGCGATTTCCCGTAACGCGGGGCATAACTGGGTAGAAATAGTTACGCGGGCGAGTCAATAAGTAAGTCACACAGTTATGTGGAATGGCAGGTAAATGAAAACATAGCACACAGTTCTATGCAGCCGGTTTGGGAGGACTGATAAAACTATGGGATAAGTGCATCAAAGTTGGTGCAAATTATAATGAGAAATAAAGGGACAATCCATTCCATTGGCACCTTGCCGTCTTGACAGACGATAGTTTGTGCTTTAAAAAGGCATAATAACTTTTAACTATGGCGGTAGCGAGTGTGACTGATAAGGCCAATTTGCGCTGTAAATGTCCGTTCACAGTGGGTGCATGTGAACACGTGGTCATTTCCACCATCATGCACCATCTTACGTCTCAAACGCTTGGTGTGTGACTTGTCTGCAATAATTTTCTCCTTTGACTTTATTCCATTTCTGATATTTGCCCTCCTTGCAACACGTTCAGTGGCGACTTGCTCCCAATGTGCATTATCAATGCCTGTATCAATCATGTCCCGCTTACACACATCTTTGTATCGTAGTAGAGGCCGACCCTGAGATCTCTTACCCATCTGTAATTCACCAAAAAAGATATCCTTTGGTATTCTACCATCATCCATCCTCCTAAGATGTCCTATCCATCTAAGTCTACGAAGACTGAGCATGGAATAAACTGTCACACAACCTGATCTTTCCAATACTTCAGTATTTGTGATTTTGTCTTGCCAATAATACCAAGAATTCTTCGCAGACACCGCATATGAAAGCTGTTTAAATTGTATGTAAAAAAATAAACTGATTTCAAGTTGTTATCATAGTTAGTTATTTTTCGACAGCCAGTTGTGACTTAGTTATTAACTTACCCTCGCATCTATATAGATAACTATATTTATTCACTATCCATTGGTCCAAACAATATTTAATCCGTCCCATCTATACATCCATCTATCCATCCATGTATTAAATCATGAATCAGTCTATCACCTGCCCTCTTCTATCCTGTGTGTTCTTGTCTATGTCTGTGTACGCATATCTCCTAATCCATCCATTCATCCATCCATCCGTCACTCCATCCATCCACTTATCAATCCACCCGCCCACCCATCCTTCAATCCACACATCCATTCATTCATCCACCCATCCATCCACCAACCCACACACTCACCTACTACCTCAGTCTATCATACATCCTC
>JACEFZ010025406.1:52500-95000 GCA_014155875.1 Cepaea nemoralis
AGTTGAAGTGGCTAATGACGTACACAACTGGACCTCTCACAATAAGGTAACATTTAATTTAGCCCAAGACAAGACTATTTACGGGTTATCGGTAACGAGTATCGTTCTACATATTGGGAAATAGGGGGCGTCTTTGCGCAGTTGATAGGAAACTGCACTGTTAATGTCATCAGCACGGTCGGACGAGGGTTGTACCCTCCCAGTTGCGCTCCTCTGCCAGAATCTGTAAGCACAATATGATATAGTCGGGTTTGGCGAGCGCCACCCAACATTCGGCCGTAGTAGAAAGCAGGTAGTACCGTCTGCTGTCATACGGTAGCTTGAGGGGCTGGTCTGGTTCGCAAGATCAGTCCCGCGTCTAGCGTTCGCTGTCTCGGATGGCTGTGTGAGGTGCACCAAACTGGGATCTTCCCAGGCAACACAGGTTAGCGAGGCAGGCGTTTTGAGAATGTAACCGCATCGTGCAGCTAGGGTCGTGGTTTGAGGGGGCAAAAAAGCAAATTGGTACGACCGTTCGACAAAGTCTTGATAAACGCCCACTCTCTCTCTCTCTCTCTCTCTCTCTCTCTCTCTCTCTCTCTCTCTCTCTCTCTCTCTCTCTCTCTCTCTCTCTCTCTCTCTCTCTCTCGATGAGTAGTGGGCCTGCAGTCAGTAAGCTGGTATAGCTTTTCGGGCCGGCGTAGCTTGAAAGCTCGTCGGTAGGCATCCAGTGGTTTTGCATTTATCACCTTGTACTGGGAGGGCGCGCTTTAGTGATGCTACTCTTGGCCTGCGTGAGTGTGAATAGTCCGTCTGTTCAGTAGTCGCACGCTTTGTGAACTGCTGAGACTCAGATCTAGACGGAGGTTTTCCCGCAATGTAGACAAGCAATATCTCCTGCGAGCGAAATCTCGTTGGCCGCAATTGTGTGTGATCTGTTCTGTCGATGTTTCTGTCTGTCCGATTGGTATCTGGCTGATCCCGTCAGTAGAAGTATGCTGTCGTAAGGGTTTGAAGGTACTCGTAGGGTTTGCTCCATAAGGTACCATATGTTTCGAGAGCAAATATCCAGGGATAACTGGCGTGTGGCAGCCTAACGTCCACTGCAACTGTGTTCGTCTCCAGTCGTCTTGCCATGCTCGCCACTGGAACCAGATGGACGCAGGCGAGAGAGTGACGTCGACGCAGTTACGCAACCACTACCTCACTATAATCCAAACTAAAGCGCAAGTCATTCGTTCTTCATCAAATCAAAGGATGCAATGAATGAATGGCCCTCATCATTCGTGATGGACGAACATCCATATCTGACTAATACGTGATTTTAATAAAACTGTGAACATTAATGAAAGAGGATCACACAAAACTGTTAACATTAGTGAAAAAGGATCACTACAAATCTGTTAATATTCGTGAAAAAGGATCACAAACAACTGTTAACATTTATGAAATAGGGCCACATAAAATTATTGACAATAGTGAAATAGGATCATACAAAACAATTGACATTAGTGAAATAGGTTCATACAAAACAAATGACAATATGAAATAGGACCATAGAAAACTATTGACAATAGTGAAATATGATCATACAAAACAACTGACATTAGTGAAATAGGATCACCCAAAACAATTGACACAGTAAAATAAAAATAAAAAGAACGCTTAATATGTGTGAAAGTTCAACAAGGGACACAACAAATAATTACATCCTTTGTCAAACAGTGGGAAATTGTCTTTCGTAATGCATATATTTAGTGGGGACGATTTGAGAAAACAATAACATAGAGAACTTGGTGACACGTGGCATAATTGAGGAGAAAAGAACAAAAGGACGGCAGAGAAGTATTTAGATGACTTGGCCACATGTTATGGTCGAGACAAGAACACAGAGCTGATCCACGACTCTGGTGATCGTGTGAGATGCCGACATGTGACCGCCCACGCTGACATGCTGATGGTATTACATGAGCCAGATTGTGGGGTAATGCAGCAGTCGCCGTGACTGAAACAACAGGAGCGGTCTAGCTCTTGAAACTGCTGATGACAAGTGAGATAGTTTAACCCATACACCGTCAGTTGGACTTAAACGTCGATTTCTCTTTCAAAAAGCAACGGAAAACTATTGAATGGAAAATGGCTCGGAAAAATCAACCTGTTTCCTTCCATCGCCTTGTAAAGGTCATGCAATCCATAGAAAAAAAGAGGGGGTTAATGCACTGACTGTCGTTAATCTGTAAATAGTTGAAACTGTGAAGGAACAGCTTTCAACTCTTGAAGCAAATTAGGTATATGGTTCTCATGTCATATGTTTGTCGACTCTCGGTCGGTATGTTTGTCATATGTTTATAGACCAATTGACTCTCGGTCGCTAAGTGTGTCGTATGTTTATAGACCAATGGACTCTCGGTCGGTAAACTCATCGATAATCAGAGAAACGGCGTAAATGGGTAAACCATTGGAGCAGCCTCGCCCGGTAGGGGTAGTCATGTGCACCAGGTGACACCAGACCGTCATCAGGCGACTGAGTGCAAAAAGAGTACCAACATTGAAAGTAGGAACTTGGAATGTAAGAACTATGAGTGGAGATGGAAAATTTGATAACATAAAGAATGAAATGATAAGACTAAATATTAACCTGTTAGGTATATGTGAGACCAGATGGACAGGAATGATCAGCTTAACTGGGGAAATCATCAACGTTGCCCACATTTTCCAACAAACAGTTTGAGTGAATTTTTAACCGAAAATATTATAAAAATAAATACACGTTTAATTGATTCAGCATGTGGCATACTGAAGTCAAACAAGAAGTGCGCTTATATATCAACTATCATACATCCTGAAGCATTCAAATATATCTACATCCGCAAAACGAAAGATTAGAAATATCATAACCACACCAATACATATTTCAAACTTGGACATTATAAAAATCATACATACGCAAAATCAACACCTGCGTGATGCGATGCCTAAGAAGAGCTGCCAACGTAACAATCGGAGACCGAGCAAGAAATGATGTTATCAGTCAGACAGTACGAACACAATCTTCTGCCACATACAATGAAAGTCAAAAGATCAGATGATTCAACCATCTCGTTACAATGCAGCACCATTAGTTACCAGCACTGCCGCTAAACTAAGGAAGATCTGATACGAGAGCAAGAAGGCGCCAAGAAGAAAATAGATTGACTACATCAAAGACATTGTCCAACAAAACGGAATAATAATATCCAGTGCCTCCTCTTCAGCGCTGGAACGTCAACTATTCCATGTCGCTTAACGGCACAGGTGGAATCTGATGATTACGATGGTGACAATAATTATTACGTACTGAAAATATTGCGTATTCGTCCGCTGTGAATATTTTTTTTTAAAATATGGATTCGACTGTTATGCATAGTTTGAAACATGATTCTATTTACTGGTAATATAACTTGGTCACTTCGCGAGTCAGGCACCCCGAAGCAACCTTCTAAAGCACATTGGGGGAGAGGACTAGAACGAGGTGCACCACCTGTTACCAATGACCCATGCTGGAATAGATGTATATAAGACATCGATCAATGAACACGTTATATGGAAGCATGCGAAGCTTCTGTGGGACATTCTGACACCGTAATTGTTGAGTTTGTGAGCAAAAGAAATGTGTATCTTAAAGCTTTACTGATTACATATTGAAAAGTGCTTTCTTCGAGGAGACAACCACACTATCTGTATGTCTAACAATAACAGCTTTGAAAGCATATGCGTAAAACGGACTACACAAGCAATTGATTCATCAATTAAGTCATGAAACATGACTGCAAAATGTCCAGTAATCATCCCTGCTAGACTGAAATATAAACAATATATAACAACTATACATCCATAAATTGTAGTACTTATCAGCAAAGTATAGCCTGATCTATCAACACAGTAACCGTGTTTATGGAAAGAACCACTAGAACACTCGCCCAAGGGAACGCTACCATGGGAATACTATTACATTTACCATGGTTAATGGTATTAGTTGTTCGTTCATGGGAATATTATTACCAAAGTCAGACTTATAAATTACTAACAGACTGAATTTGAAAACCGTCAATTTACGGATAATACAACATTGCAATGACCTGTCCACTGTACTAAACCAACATGATCCTAATTACTGTGTGTGTGACAAATAAAACAGGCGAAATAGACCTCATTCGTTCTGCAGTGTCAAACTATAATGAAAGGATACACAGACAAACAAATATACGTATCACGGACAGAAGATCAATCGAGGAGGTAAATAATAGAGGGCATGTTTAGAATAAAAAACGTTAGAGTAATGTCTAAGTTGCAGATAACAGAAGATTCCAACTTGACATTACAGCAAGGATTCATCGTGCACCTGAAGGTACAACTATGTATTGATCAGATCATATTATATGCTGTCTGTTTACGGTGTTTAAGACGTGATGTAAGAATAACATTGTTACGCTGGTCTCCTACTGAGCAATGTCTACGATATCTTATCAGTAAATAAGAAGGGGAAGTAATGCAGCTTTACAAAACACAGTTACATAAAGGAAGTTTCTGCGACAAACCTTCAGCAGCAAACAAGCACAGGAGATAACCATAAATAAACACTTGGAGGACAGTGAAGTGACTCCATCCATCCATCATGTGCCATGCCGGTAAGCGTGGGCGGTCATGTTCTGCCATCTCACTGGATCAACAGAGTCGTGGATCAGTTCCGTGTTTCTGTCTCGACCATGCCACAAGGCCAAGCCATCCAGATACTTGTTTCTAGGTCTTCTCCTTGGTCTGTTCCCCTCGATCTTACCAGTTGTCACCAAGCCAAGTTCTCCAAATCATTTCTTCTCATAACATGCCCAAACAATTGTGACTGTCTACGTCTAATGTCTCTGATCAGTTTACGATCTTCATTTGTTTCTTGAAGGACTTGTTCATTGGTTTTTTTGGCTGTCCATGGTATTCTTTGCATTTTCCTCAGAAACCACATTTCTACAGCCATCAGATGTTTTTCAGCCTGGCTGCGCATTGTCCAAGCTTCACATCCATATAAAAGTACAGGTTCTATGTAGCATCTCAACACTCTTTTTCTCGTTTCAATTGACATCTTTTTATTGGTCAGTATGTTTTTCATCTTGCTAAAGGCTACTTTTGCCATGGCGATTCTTGTTCTAATCTCTTCAAGGCATCTCCCATCAGATGTTATTACTGTTCCGAGGTAATTGTACCTATTCACTTGTTGAAGAATATTCCCATTTACTTGTATATTACACTGTGGTATTTCGTTCTTCCTAGTGACGACCATAATCTGTGTCTTTTTACAATTTAATTCTAACCCTTGTTGTTCACTGTGTGTAACAACCGCATCTACTAAATTTTGCAGATCCTGTTCATTGTCTGCAATCAAGACTGTATCATCTGCATATCTAATGTTATTGATGCATCGTCCCCCAATGTGAAGTGACTACAGAAGACATAATAACCGAGTGAGAAGAATGAAAGAGAATTTTTAAAAAACGTAGAAACATTTACACACACTACTTGAAATACAGAGTGACAAAAACAACAACAACAACAACAACATCAACAACAGCAGCAGCAACAACAACAAGAACAACAACAACAAAATCACTCTATATTGCAAGTATTCATGGTGATATCAAAGAAAAAGAATGTGCCTAATATGCACAAATGCAGATAACTCAGCACAGGGATAACATCAGATGGAAGATGCATCACTGAAATAAAGAACAGAATAAGACAAGCAAATACTGCACTCTATCAAATGAAGAACGTTTTGTGCAATACGTCACTGTCCTTGAAAGCTAGAAAGTTTTGCATGTTACATAGAACCAGTTTTAACATACGACTGCGAATCCTGGACAATTAGTAAACTTTGAACACTGAAAAAAAAAATCGGAAGGGACTCAACATACGAATTGATCCATGCCGTCTGAGATCGCAATTTGTGGAGAGGCATGATCGTCCACGCCGGCGGAAAAGCATCGGATGATGATGGTTGCAAGTAGTGTGTGTAATTGTATTAATGAATAGTCATTAGTGAGGAACGTTATGATCGCACACCAGACAGGTCCAAAGGTGCTCCGTCGCCTCTTTAAATCCCCGACAGTGTATATAGAGTGATAGTATCAGTTCTCTGTTGGTTAATCAATTGCCTAGTGCCCTTGACAAAATGTTCATGTCTGCTTCACTCCCATCTTCCTCACTCTAGACCCCAAAAATAATCAGATTCCCAGGTTTCCTTCAAGAGTTGAGTTGAGTCCAGAACCAACATTATAGTCTCAGGACATTAAAAAACAAACTGTTCTGTCCTATTCTTCAGCAGCCAGGGAAGAGTCCCATTATTAATGGTAACAGTAGCAGTGAAGTCTGATAATGTATCCGTCTGGCATTTCCACGGAGTCCTGAGTATCGGTCAGATTCTCTGGTCACTCCCCGCAGTACCATTCTCTCCAGGCCGTGATGGTCTAACTATCCTTCTGCACTATACCCACGATCCCCATGCTACTTCAACAGTTCGCCCAGCGTCACATATGGCGTTGATTATGTCTGGCCAATCCATTGCACTTTCCATCTCGATCACCGCCATGTTCGCCAGTCGATCGGCTCACTCGTTTCTCTCACTTGAGTTTTTCGTCCGCTCGCTTTGAACTCGATTGTAGTCCAAACACGCTCTACAACAGTGTTTCCCAACGTGGGGTCCACGCCCCACAGGGGGGCAATTCGATTGTTAAGGGGGGACAATTCGAAAAATGGAAGAAATCGGCTGGATATAACAAAACGGGGAGACTTGAGACTGAAGTTAACTAAATTGGAACCTGACATAAGATCTCTTTGCAGCAAGCATCAAGCGCAAGGATCTCACTAAATATAAATAATAAATAATTACTAATAATTAAAATAATATAGAAAAATCTTTCATTAAAATTATTTTGTACTTGAATTTCAGTTCTCCATTATATGTTTTGAAAATGTACTTACTGTGTTTGCTCAATAATTTCCTAGTGATTTCTTCCTAAACCCTATCAATCAAGTTTCGTTAGTGAACATTTCATTTTTTGAATATAAAAGTCGCTTAAAAGTCGACAGGGTCGACTTCATTGCACCTGGTTTTATCCCATATGGCTCGGTCTCTTTCCGCAGCACGGAAAGCGTCGCACAAAGCACGAACTCCGTAGCTTTTAGCGACGACCCATAGGAGTCTCCGAAACATTTAACTCGTAAACCGAAGGACGCGGTCCGGAATCGAACCCACAACCTTCGGAGCACGAGTCAAACGGCTTGACCACTTCGCCACAGAGACTCCCGCTTTGAATATAAAAAATAATGTATATGTTGGGGAGGGGGGGGGGGCATAAGAATTTTAGAAAGGCTTAGGTGGGGCATAGCATAAAAAAGGTTGGGAAACACTGCTCTACAATGTCTAGTGAACTGGACCGAATTTTGCGTTTTATTTTATTTCCTTATTACCAGTGTCCATTTTCATCAGGTGAACCCACTCAGACATCTAAGGTACTTGTAATTTACAAACCTAAGTCAACATTTTAGTCCAACTGACCGGTGTATGGGCTAGACCCTGTACCTTAGCATCAACACAGCGGAAGTTTAAGAGCGAACGCTATTATCCATTAAGGCTTGGTGACCTCCACGCCTGAATGTAATTGTATGTCAGTTGGTATTGAAATGTAGTCCAGATTGTGTTGACAGTGGTGGAGACATGAGACTGAAATGTTGTAGTCCGGATTGTGTTGACAGTGGTGGAGACATGAGACTGAAATGTTGTAGTCCGGATTGTGTTGACAGTGGTGGAGACATGAGACTGAAATGTAGTCTGGATGGTGTTATCAGTGGTGGAGACAAGAGACTGATATGTTGTATTCATAATTGTGTTATTAGTAGGTAGAGGCACGAGACTAAAATGACGTAGTCCGGATTGCGTTGTCAGTAGGTAAAGGCACGAGACTGAAATGTTGTAATCCAGATTGTGTTGTCAGTTGTTAGAGACACGCGACTGAAATATTAAAGTCTGGATTGTGCCGTCAGTTGTTAGAGACACGCGACTGAAATATTAAAGTCTGGATTGTGCCGTCAGTTGAGACACTATGTGGTTGTAGATTGCATTCAGTTGAACGTCTACCTTTTAATTTCCAACCGATTATAGATTTCCAGAATGTAAAGATGTGGGAAACCGAATTGTGACATTACATCTGGGATAAGATGATTGAGACGTTTTCAGTTGACACGACTACTGTAATACAGCCATTTGTACCTAATGCTTTGCCTACTGGCCTGGGCAATATTGATCCGATATATCTCTCGGTATGTCCTCATATTACGCCATGCCGAGGTGAAGTTGTCAAGAATCCTCTATCGTTGTCATTCCATATGTCTTTTTCTATTAATATTCATAGTTATTGCACTATGTTACAGTTTGTTTCTTCTGATAATGTGGCCAAAACTATTGTGTCTCCCTTTGTCAGGCGTTTACGATGATTTTTCTTTTGTTCTTATCCTCTTTCAAAACAATCTAATTACCCATTTCGGCTGTCCACGGACCTTTGGTCATTCTTCTATAAAACTGCATCTCTATTTTCAAGCTATGTTTGTTTGCTTATTTACTAATTTCAACAATGAAAACACAAACAATAGATTACACAATTACTTGCCTTGTATATTTCACTGCATCTTGTCAGGTACATACTAAAGAAATCACACAAAGTAAACTAATGCAATACGATAAATATTGCAAGCTGAAAAAAGTACAACACATATATTCACACAACAATTTGAACTGTCTACCACGGTAATTTTAAACTGATTATCATGTCTTTGTGTTTGCTCAAAATTGTCATTTGTATATAAATGGCAATGGCCTTGGCAACTGTGAATAAATTATCCATGTTTCACAGCCATATCGTAAACTTAGTTCTATGCAACATGCGCTAATTCAATAGTTCAAATTTCAACGAAACCATCTTATTGCAAGATATATATTTCATTGTGTACGATGAGTGTTTTGCTTCATGCAGTATGCTCTTTATTTCTGTGATACACTACTGATCTTATGTTATTCTCGTGCCTATATACGTGTCCTGTACGTTTCCTATATTAATACTGCTAACTGTAATCACACATTTTTAAACATTACTAGTTTCTCTGATATTACCATTACTTCAGTCTTTTCATTATTTAGGCAGAGACCATTGCCTTCACTTTGTACAGCCATCCTATTTTCTGTTGTCCCTCTAAATTCTTCTATTAAAACGTTGCCACCAGCCTACCGAGAATTGGACAACGTCCTTCTATTCAATGCGTTACAAGAAGTAAGACATTTGCGAGAACCAAGTGATGACTGCGAATCTACAACCATGGTCAGACAGCGAGAACAGCAAATTAAAAGAGGTGTGGCCAAACAAGAACACTATGCAGGAAGCCAAAGAAGATTGAGAAACCAACACAGAACTGGTGTCGTTAGCCGCTACACGCTGCGGGATTTTCTGAGGAAGGGATCCGAGCACTTATGGACTAAATGGTCTGATGTGCAATGAGGATCATCTGTCGACAAACTAATTAACTAACTAACTAACTTCTATTCAACACAGAATGCCCCTTGAGCAGACGCGTGAAATATATAATGCCAGTATGCCAGGATGATACTGCATTCTTAAGCGTGTCTTATATATTGACCTTTTCTTCTACCAGGTACCATCGACAGAGATGACCAGACATGTTGATAATTTTAACAACCAAGAGCACTTGACCCCTACATCCAGTAAAACGACGGCGGTCAGTGGTGCGTTTAGTCAAGATAGTGCTGACCTAGTTAGCTATGAGACCAGTCACACGGTTCAGATGGCGTTCCTGGTAGCTGGCTGTGGGGTGGTCAGCCTCTTTGGCGTGGGAGCTAACGTTATTAACATCATCGTCTTCATCAGGATGGGATTCAATGAGAGTATTAACATTAGCTTATTGGGTAAGTAAGGCGGGTTGCCTCGTGGTTACATATAACATTTTTTTTTTTGGTTTGCTGCGTATCCCTTATGGAAGGTTCCAGTCAACACCAGCATCTTTCAGCTGCTGTTGATGTACTAGGCAAGTGTTATGTTCAGTAGTTTGCCACTGCTTTCTGAACGGCCGGCTCCCATACCAGCACGTTATAACACAACGTGACACGGTCTGCTGTTGATGTACTAGGCAGTGTTACGTTTAGTAGTTTGCCACTGCTTTCTGAACGGCCGGCTCCCATACCAGCACGTTATAACACAACGTGACACGGTCTGCTGCATAAATCGGTCGCAGCTGTGCTTCGAACGCCTGGTACCCGGCTCACGAACCGCGTTCGCAAGCCTTTAGCCACGGAGCCGGCATTACTAACCTACAATTCAAAGATATAATAGAGGTATGAAAACAATTAGCTGAACCGCGGTAATGCTGCGGCAATGTAAACAATACAAAAGAACACGATGAAATGCTGCTTTATAACACACAATTGGACGGAAATCAAAGGACGTTGCGGCGTCAAGCATTCATCAGAAAATAAAAACAGGATAGTACAACATATAATCACCGGAATACACTACAGTTATTACATTCATGTATAATAACCGAATGAGAAACATGGATACATGAAACATAAATGAACACATTAAAAAGAAATGAACAAACAAAGCAACAATCAACATGTTGGCCGGGTATCTCGGAATCCCGTATTGTAAGCAGCCCACACTTTTTCAACTATTCCTTTTTTCATCTCTTGTCTACTTGTTTTCATTTTTTTTCTTTGAATCTGTCCATTACTCTCACTCAGTTATCAAGACTTAATTTAATCATTTCAATGTCTCCCCAGAGTTTATATATTGTCATTGTCTGTTTGCTTGCTGATGAAGGCTTGACGCCGCAACTATCTGTGTTTTCCGTAATTGTGTTGTGTCAAGCTACATTGCTTGTTGTTATGTTATATTGTTAAGTTATAGTTATAGTAGACACCGAGGTAACATTGCTATTCCTCCATTGTTAGACTTTCACGCATCTATCAATTGTTATTATAGGTAAGGTGGATATCCGAGTAGCGTTTACATATACTTCGAATACTGCCTACTAAACAATCCGAAACCGAGTAAGAAATGATGTTATCAGACAGGCAGTGGGATCAACACTTTGTGGCACATATATTGAAAGGCAACATATCAAACGGTTCGGCTATCTCGTTAGAATGTAATACCATTAACTACCAACACTGGTGCTAAATCAAATAGCATCTGCTACGTGAGCAAGAGGACGCCCGAGAAGAAAATGTACTGAAGACATGAAAGATATTGTACAACCACACGGAATGACACTATCCATTGCCGCACATCTGACGCTTTAGGGCGATGTATTACTGTCCACGACGCTTGACGGCAAAACCGGAAGAACATGATGATAATGATGATACTGCTATGAAAAATTGATTAATGCCTGCAATGTAATTTAGAAGAGAATGATTGTCTCAGGATGCTATACTCCAGGGCTGGCAGTTGGTGACCTCGGGTGCGTTATCACCATGTTGTGGTCCAGCATCTGTTATAATCCTCTCTTCGCTGACTCCGACCTTCCCTTCAACTCCGGGGAGATGATGTACCTCACCGGAGGCATGACTCATGCCTACTTTAACAGGTAAATGTCAGGCACGACAACCTTGTGAGTCTTGTTTGAGTATTGCCTGCTTCTAGACAATTACTACTGTCTGCTCCAACTGTCTGCTACTGCTGTCTGTTCCTGCTGTCTGATCCTAGACAAATGCTTCTGTCTGCTGTTGCTGTCTGGTCCTAAACAATTGCTACACACTGTTCCTAGACAATTGTCACTGTCTTCTCCTTGACACTTGTCACTGTCCGCTCCTAGACACTTGTCACTGTCTGCTACTAGACAATTGTCACTGTCTGCACCTAGACAATTGTCACTGTCCACTCCTAGACACTTGTCACTGTCTACTACTAGACAATTGTCACTGTCTGTTCCTAGACAATTGTCACTGTCTGCTTCCTAGACAATTGTCACTGTCTGCTCCTAGACACTTGTCACTGTCTGCTCCTAGACACATGTCACTGTCCGCTCCTAGACACTTGTCACTGTCCGCTCCTAGACACTTGTCTCTGTCCGCTCCTAGACACTTGTCACTGTCCGCTCCTAGACACTTGTCACTGTCCGCTCCTAGACACTTGTCACTGTCCGCTCCTAGACACTTGTCACTGTCCGCTCCTAGACACTTGTCACTGTCCGCTCCTAGACACTTGTCTCTGTCTGTTCCTGGACAATTGTCACTGTCCGCTCCTAGACACTTGTCACTGTCCGCTCCTAGACACTTGTCACTGTCCACTCCTAGACACTTGTCACTGTCCGCTCCTAGACACTTGTCACTGTCCGCTCCTAGACACTTGTCACTGTCCGCTCCTAGACACTTATCTCTGTCTGCTCCTAGACAAATGCTGGTGTCTGAGCCTAGATAATTGTCACTGTCTGCTCCTAAACAATTGTCGCTGTCTGTTCATAGAAAATTACTACTGTCTGCTTCTAGACAATTGCTAATGTCTGCGTCTAGATAATTGTCACTGTCTGCTCCTAGACAATTGTACCTCTCTGCTCCTAGACAATTGTCACTGTCTGTTTCTAGACAATTACTACTGTCTGCTTCTAGACAATTGCTACTGTCCGCTCCTATACACTTGTCACTGTCCGCTCCTAGACACTTGTCACTGTCCGCTCCTAGACACTTGTCACTGTCCGCTCCTAGACACTTGTCTCTGTCTGTTCCTGGACAATTGTCACTGTCCGCTCCTAGACACTTGTCACTGTCCGCTCCTAGACACTTGTCACTGTCCACTCCTAGACACTTGTCACTGTCCGCTCCTAGACACTTGTCACTGTCCGCTCCTAGACACTTGTCACTGTCCGCTCCTAGACACTTGTCTCTGTCTGCTCCTAGACAAATGCTGGTGTCTGAGCCTAGATAATTGTCACTGTCTGCTCCTAAACAATTGTCGCTGTCTGTTCATAGAAAATTACTACTGTCTGCTTCTAGACAATTGCTAATGTCTGCGTCTAGATAATTGTCACTGTCTGCTCCTAGACAATTGTACCTCTCTGCTCCTAGACAATTGTCACTGTCTGTTCCTAGACAATTACTACTGTCTGCTTCTAGACAATTGCTACTGTCCGCTCCTATACACTTGTCACTGTCCGCTCCTAGACACTTGTCACTGTCCGCTCCTAGACACTTGTCACTGTCCGCTCCTAGACACTTGTCAATGTCCGCTCCTAGACACTTGTCTCTGTCTGTTCCTAGACAATTGTCACTGTCCGCTACTAGACACTTGTCACTGTCCGCTCCTAGACACTTGTCACTGTCCACTCCTAGACACTTGTCACTGTCCGCTCCTAGACACTTGTCACTGTCCGCTCCTAGACACTTGTCACTGTCTGCGTCTAGATAATTGTCACTGTCTGCTCCTAGACAATTGTACCTCTCTGCTCCTAGACAATTGTCACTGTCTGTTCCTAGACAATTACTACTGTCTGCTTCTAGACAATTGCTACTGTCTGCGTCTAGATAATTGTCACAGTCTGCTCCTAGACAATTGTCACTGTCTGTTCCTAGACAATTACTACTGTCTGCTTCTAGACAATTGCTACTGTCTGCGTCTAGATAATTGTCACAGTCTGCTCCTAGACAATTGTCACTGTCTGCTCCTAGACAATTGCTACTGTCCGCTCCTAGACACTTGTCACTGTCCGCTCCTAGACACTTGTCACTGTCCGCTCCTAGACACTTGTCACTGTCCGCTCCTAGACACTTGTCACTGTCCGCTCCTAGACACTTGTCTCTGTCTGTTCCTAGACAATTGTCACTGTCCGCTACTAGACACTTGTCTCTGTCTGTTCCTAGACAATTGTCACTGTCCGCTCCTAGACACTTGTCACTGTCCACTCCTAGACACTTGTCACTGTACGCTCCTAGACACTTGTCTCTGTCTGCTCCTAGACAATTGCTGGTGTCTGAGCCTAGATAATTGTCACTGTCTGCTCCTAAACAATTGTCGCTGTCTGTTCATAGAAAATTACTACTGTCTGCTTCTAGACAATTGCTAATGTCTGCGTCTAGATAATTGTCACTGTCTGCTACTAGACAATTGTACCTCTCTGCTCCTAGACAATTGTCATTGTCTGTTCCTAGACAATTACTACTGTCTGCTTCTAGACAATTGCTACTGTCTGCGTCTAGATAATTGTCACTCTCTGCTACTAGACACTTGTCACTGTCCGCTCCTAGACACTTGTCACTGTCCGCTCCTAGACACTTGTCACTGTCCGCTCCTAGACACTTGTCTCTGTCTGTTCCTAGACAATTGTCACTGTCTGTTCCTAGACACTTGTCACTGTCCGCTCCTAGAAACTTGTCACTGTGCGCTCCTAGACACTTGTCTCTGTCTGTTCCTAGACAATTGTCACTGTCTGTTCCTAGACACTTGTCACTGTCCGCTCCTAGAAACTTGTCACTGTCCGCTCCTAGACACTTGTCACTGTCCGCTCCTAGACACTTGTCACTGTCCGCTCCTAGACACTTGTCACTGTCCGCTCCTAGACACTTGTCACTGTCCGCTCCTAGACACTTGTCACTGTCCACTCCTAGACACTTGTCACTGTCCGCTCCTAGACACTTGTCACTGTCCGCTCCTAGACACTTGTCACTGTCCGCTCCTAGACACTTGTCTCTGTCTGCTCCTAGACAATTGCTGGTGTCTGAGCCTAGATAATTGTCACTGTCTGCTCCTAAACAATTGTCGCTGTCTGTTCATAGAAAATTACTACTGTCTGCTTCTAGACAATTGCTAATGTCTGCGTCTAGATAATTGTCACTGTCTGCTACTAGACAATTGTACCTCTCTGCTCCTAGACAATTGTCACTGTCTGTTCCTAGACAATTACTACTGTCTGTTCCTAGACAATTACTACTGTCTGCTTCTAGACAATTGCTACTGTCTGCGTCTAGATAATTGTCACTCTCTGCTACTAGACAATTGTCACTTTCTTTTCCTAGACAATTACTACTGTCTGCTTCTAGACAATTGCTACTGTCTGAGTCTAGATAATTGTCATTGTCTGCTCCCAGATAATTGTCCCTCTCTGCTCCCAGACAATTGTCACTCTCTGCTCCTAGACAATTGCTTCTTTCTTCGCCTGGATATTTGCTACTTTCAAGTAATTACTGTCTAGCCCAGTCAGTTACAATAATAAACTAGTACGACAAAGACAGCTAACCCTTAGGATTGTAGAAGCTGTCTGAGACAGAGAGTAATATGACAAGTACCCAAGTGATTATAGCATCTGTATGACTGACTGGCATCTTGCAATCTTGGCAGACGATATTTTGTAAACTTGAGTTATACCTCTCCATAACACACAGCCTGGGCTGAATTTAGATACCATGTGTTGCCCATGCAACATGATTCCCCCCCCCCACCTCTCTCTCTCTCTCCCTCTATCTCTCTCTCTCTCTCTCTCTCTCTCTCTCTCTCTCTGCCTAGTTAAATCCAGAGGAAAGGTAACACCAGTACGTGTGGAACAAGACAAGCTACAGAAGCTGAAGGATCAGCAAAGCAATGTTCTAATTGCCTACCTTTTGAATCTTCGATCCTAGAGCAGTTGCCATCCAAGGCTTAGGGCCTGGTCTGCCCTGCCAGGACATTTAGTCTTTAGGTTGCATTTCATCGTACCAAGGTAAGGCTTATACCCTCCCAATTGCACTCCTCCGCACGAAGCTGTTGAATACAATGTGGGGTGTCAGGTTTGGTGAGCGCCGCCCAATATTCAGCGCTAAAACAAAGCAGGTAGTACCTCTACTGTCATACGGTAGCTCAGTCATATCTGACTAAAACATGGTACATAGAATCTGTATGCGATAGCCATTAATATCAAAACAAGTACCCCAGATGGTAATGGACTCTGTATGAGATATCGATTCTATGAATTCAGCGTGCGTGTGCGTATGGGGGTTGGGAGGGGGGGGGGGACACAGAATGTAAGGAATGCATTGGACCCAAGCTAAAGGGACAATGGTTTTGGTTCACAAGAAAAGAAAGTAGAGGAAAACGACGACAGCACCAGGAGGAGGAGGAAACTTAATTAAGGAGAGCAGTAGAACGAACAGAAGCAGAAGAAGAAGAACATTGCTTACAGCAAAAACACAATTACCAACAACAGCAACTTCACCACCAACAACAGCAACTTCACCACCAACAACAGCAACTTCACCACCAACAACAGCAACTTCACCACCAACAACAGCAACTTCACCACCAACAACAGCAACTTCACCACCAACAACAGCAACTTCACCACCAACAACAGCAACTTCACCACCAACAACAGCAACTTCACCACCAACAACAGCAACTTCACCACCAAAAACAGCAACTTCACCACAAACAGCAAATGTAATAAAAGCATTTTCCTCCAGTACCACATTCTTACATGTTGTCTTATTGTCGCCTCTCATAAAGTATCTATTCATATCTAACATTATATTACTCTTACCTTTAAGTATCGATCCATGTCTTCCATCATGTTACTCATATCTGTAAGCATCAATCCATGTCTTTTATCGTGTTAATCCTCTCTTTATGTACCTACACGGTATCCATTATATTAATCCTCGCTTAAATTGCAAAAACATTTCGTATTATTCTTCTCTTTAAATACCGATCAAGGATTTCCACCGTGGTAATATGTTGGTAACTTACGGGGTATGTGAGCCGGTCGCTCAGAAAGCAATGGCAGACCACTGAGCGTAATCGTGCCTAGTACATCAACAGCAGCTGAAAAATGCTGATGTTGACTGCAACGTCCTGTAAAGGATATACAAAAAAACAACAACACACAAACAAACAAATATCCTATGCTCTTTTATTACCAAGTGTCTTTTGCTCTGTTAATACTCTTTCAAATTGCTGTGCAATGTCTTGTGTTAACTCTTAAAAACCGGTGTTGGATCAAATATCTATTTTAGCAGCGATCAACGCCTTCTATTGTGTCAAATATGTATTTAAGTAGCGTCTAATGCCTTCTATCGTGTCACATCTCTAGTAAAGTAGCGGTTAATGCCTTATATTGTGACATTCACCAAGAAATGTGACCTCTATTTTCAGAATCACAAGTTTTGTAACGGCCTTCATCACGCTAGAACGATGTCTGTGTATAACGTTTCCACTACATGTGAAGAACGTCATCACGCCGTTCACCAACAAGATCATTATAGCCGCCATCTTCGTTTCAATATTTGCCATCTTCTGCCCATTTTACGTCGTCAATAAACTCGAATGGCAGTTTAACCCAGTCAGAAACAAAACAATGCTTAAACTAGTTCATACAGAAAAGAGCATCATAGTGAATTCTATAACTTTCACTATTCATAGCGTGGGGATGTCAACCATATCCCTTCTTCTTGTTGTCATCTGCACAATCATTCTTGCAGTCACCCTCACCTAAAAAATCAAAATGGCGGCATAATTTGGGGCAGACGACTATACCGGAAACAGTGTCAGTTAAAGAGAAGAAAGTTGTCAAAATGGTGGAAATTCTGGCATTAATTTTTATCGTCTGTTTCTGTCCTGGAACTGTTGTGTTTTTCTTCATGGCGTATGAGCCGGAATTTAACTTTGGGAGAAAATACAACAATATCGGAATCATGGTTTGGGCTGTAGTTCTGCTTCTAGAAACAGTCAACTCAAGTGCTAATATTTTTGTCTATTACAGCATGAGTTCAAAGTTCAAGGTCACTCTTTCAACCCTGCTTAATATTCAGAAGGATACAGATCGAAGACTTAAGAAGTAAAATTGCAGACATCTGTATGATCGTTTTATCGCCATCCTTATTGTTATAATTTATACAGGCACCCTCATATTAAACAGTTTTACTAAAACATTCAAATTTGGCCATGCTAGTTAAATTATCAATTTGTTGGATTAAGACTATCATTTACTCAATACGCCTGCATGTTACATTTAACTGCATATCCTACACAGGATCCTGAAGTGAAATAAAAATCAGAAAGAGAATAGTAATGGCCAAAAATGCTTTCAGCATCATGAAATCAGTATTAACATCTCAACGCATTAACAATGGGAATATTAAAATGCTACGTATATTCAACGCTAATGATGGAGAGGAAGCATGGGCATTGAACAAGCAACTAGAAAATCGAATAGATGCTCTGTGGACGTGGAAATACAGACGAATATGTCGTATTTCATGGGCGGGAGGGGGGGGGGGACAATCAAATGCAGAGGTTCTAGAATAACTGGGAATGAAAAGAGAGTTGATAAAAGAAATAAAAAAGAGGCAAGTGAAATATTTCGGCCACGTTAAGAGACATGATACTCTTATAAAAACCATACTGGAAGGCAAGGTTGAGGGCAAGTGAGCAAGAGGTAGACAATGATACAAGTGGGAAGATAACATCAAGAGATGGAAGAATATCAATCTGACAAAATGTACACTCAGGGCGAGAGACAGACAGTGATGGAGATCCATTGCAGACGATTATCAACGTGGAGACGGCACCCAATTGATTGATTTATGTGATTGTGGAAATAGCAGGACACAAGAAACGCAATGGACAAAGAAGCAGTGGCCGTTAAGGGATGAATTTGACTTGAAGCTTGGTTTGATGATGAGCAATTTGTTAATGCACTGAAAAAAGACGGTACCTATGTTAATTACGTGTGCAGACAGTTTCCGGAATTGAACATAAACAAACTTAAAGCTGGAATTTTTGATGTACCTCAAAGAGTCCACATCCTAGTCATCATTTGTTTGTTGTGTAAAACTTTCTGGGTAACTTTAAAGCAGACAATTGTTCTTAAGTAGTTGAACACATTCTGTCCAGTTCGTTTACGCTTGGATGTAACATGAGCATAACATTGCACTACCGCCATAATCATATACATTTCTTTCCGGAGAATCTTGGCGACTTTAGTGAAGAGCAAGGTGAAATGTTTAGCCAAGATATAAAAACAATGGCAGAGATACCAGGGACTTTGGGATACCCACATGATGGCAGATTACTGTTGGACCCTTAAACATGAGTAAACGGGCATATCATATTCCAGGAACTCCTAAACAAAGAAGCGATGTGTGTGTTGATTATATATTTTACAAATATCAGTGATAAAGTTTTAATAAAATTGTGGTGTTTTATGTGAAGGTAATAAATAACAGTAATTACATATAATATGAATAAACGTTACAGTGAAAATGTCATTGATGGCACATAACTCTAGGCTTGTACATAACAATTGCCCTTCTAAACAGGTCATTCTTTTTTTTTTTTTTGCATATCCTTTACAGGACATCGCTGTCAACACCAGCATCTGTATGTTGATTTCTTGGCAAGATTACGCTCAGTAGTTTGCCATTGCTTTCTGAGCGGCCGGCTCACATACACCGTAAGTTACCGATGCGATTCGAACCACTGCTGATTCTCACCGTCATCACGTTACCTACGAGAGTATACGAGATTACGGAGAAAAGTCGCTAACCTCTAAGCCACGAAGCCGGCAGGTCATTCTTAGTTATCTAAAAAAACTAGTGCTGATAGAAAAACTATTATTACATTTTTGGAATCAGCAACACAAAATTACACAAGAACAGCTATACAATTTAAGGCACCAAAATGTGTGTAAATCAGTTCTGTACAATATTAACTACCGACAAACTACACAATCTCTATTTTCGAACAACGTGGTTCCCACTGTAGTGTCGTGTGCACTGACTTTTTTCCGACTGTAGTGTCTTGTGTACTGACATTTTACCACTCTAGTGTCGTGTGCAATGGCGTGTTTCCCACTGTAGTGTCGTGTGCACTGACATGTTTCCCACTGTAGTGGCGTGTGCACTGAAGTGTTTCCCACTGTAGTTTCATGTGCACTGACGTGTTTCCCATAGTACTGTCGTGTTTACTGAAGTGTTTCCCATAGTAATGTCGTGTGCATTGAAGTGTCTACCACTGTAGTGTCGTGTGCACTGAAGTGTTACCAACAGTAGTATCGTATGTAGTGACGTGTTTCCCACTGTAGTATCGTGTGCACTGATGTGTGTCCCACAGTAGTGTCGTTTGCACTAACATGTTTCCCACTGTAGAGTCGTGTGCACTGACGTGTTTTCCACTGTAGTGTCGAGTGCAATTTACGTGTTTACCACTGTAGTGTCGTGTTTTGTGCACTGACATGTTTACCACTGTAGTTTCGTGTGCACTGACGTGTTTCTCGCTTTAGTGTCGTGTGAACTGAAGTGATTCCCACTGTAGTGTCGTGTGCATTGGCATGTTTCCCACTGTAGAGTCGTATGAACTGATATGTTTCCCGCTGTATTGTCGTGTGAATTGACGTGTTTCCCACTGTAGTGTCGTGTGCAGTGACTTGTTTCCCACTGTAGCGTCGTGTCGTGTGCAGTGACGTGTTTCCCACTGTAATGTCGTATGCACTAGATGTGTATCTCACAGTAGTATCGTGTACACTGACGTGTTTCCCACTATTGCGTCATGTGCATGACGTGTTTCCCACTGTAGGGTCTTGTGTATAGGCGTGTTTCCCACTGTAGTGTCGTGCCGTGTGCACTGACGTGTTTCTCACTGTAGTTTCGTGTGCACTGACGTTTTCCCCACTGTAGTGTCATGAGCACTAACGTGTTTCCCTCTGTAGTATCGTGTGCACTGACGTGTTTCCCAATGTAGTGTGTGTGCACTGATGTATTTCCCACTGTAGAGTCGTGTCGTTTGCATGACGTGTTTCAAACTGTAGTGTCGCATGCACTGACATGTTTTCCACAGTAGTGTCATGTGCACTGGACGTGTTGACCACTGTAGTGTAGTGTGAACTAACGTGTGTCCGAATGTAGTGTCGCGTGCCCTAACGTGTTTTCCACTGTAGTTTCGTGTGTACTGGTGTGTTTTCCACTGTAGGTAGTGTCGTGTGCTCTGGTGTGTTTCCCACTGTAGTGTCGTATGCACTGGTGTGTTTCCCACTGTAGTTAGTGTCGTGTGCACTGACGTGTTTCCCACTCTAGTTTTGTGTGCACTGACGTGTTTCCCACTGTAGTGTCTTGTGCACTGACGTGTTTCCCACGGTAGTGTCTTGTGCAGTGACTTGTTTCCCACTGTAGTGTCTTGTGCAGTGACGTGTTTCCCACTGTAGAGTCGTGTGCACTGACGTGTTTCCCAATTTAGTGTTTTGTGCACTGGCGTGTTTCCTATTTATTGTCGTATGCACTTACGTGTTCTCAACTGTAGTGTCGTGTGTACTGAAGTGTTTCCTACAGTAGTGTCGTGTTCACTAACGTGTTTCCCACTGTAGTGCAATATGTACTGGCGGGCGCCCTAGCGAAGTTGATAGGGAGCTCCGCTAGTATCGTCATGAGCAAGGTCAGACACGTGTCCGACGTCTGGGCTCTTCGCTTGTCAAAGTGAGGCAAATATTGGCTGCCAATTCCTTCTTTCTCTCAAACCTACACATCGTCATGGCAGTATGATGTCACCGTCAACCGCGGGAAAATACTTTATAGTGTTTATTACTGAATTTTCGGCTTAACAAACAGACTTAAAAAGATGGCTTTAAACTTGGAACTCATGTTGAAGTAAACAAAAATATTGACAGACGAACTTAAGGTCTCCAAAAGTACAGTCAATGACCAGACCACATAGAACGTATTCTGGAACTGTCCAGTCAAGCTGAATTCTGGGTAACACGTCGTCATGACGAAAGCTACTGTTGCAGGCGTGTAGCAGACGATGAACACCACGGAAATGGATGTGACCATCTTGACAACCTTCTGCTCTCTTCGCGAGGACGAGTCGAGGGTTGAAGAAGTTGATACCGAGTTCGCCTGTCGCCATTTTGATTTCTTGTGAAGCTTGATTATTAGAATACTAGTGCAGACTATTACACAGACGAGGGATATCACTGCCGTGGATACACTGTGGATGGGGAATGTTATCGTTTCGACAAATACTTTATCAGCTGTGAATACAAGAGTAAGAAGTGTCCGGTTTCTGAAAGGATGAAACTGCCATTCCAGCCGGTTCACGTAATAGAATGGAGAGAAAATGGCCGCCATGAATATAAAAATTGAAACATTTATAATTGTGGTTTTCCTAGCAGTGATGATGTCTTTAACTTTGAGTGGCATAGCGATACATAGACATCTTTCCAGTGTGATATATGCGTTGATAAAACTGGCGATTCTGGAAATATGAATAATAAAAATACTTCATTCTAACGGTATTTTATGTCTTTAAGCACATTTCAACTCAGAAAGCAACGATAATCTACTTGACGTAAAATCGCATAGTAAATTAATCTGGGGTTGGGGTTGACTGTAACGTCCTACAAAAGAAATGAAAACATGTTTCAACTGCCAGGACTTTCGTAAGGGTTCAATCACCAGCAGAATCAAATGTGTTATTTACCAGTATAGCTCTCGAATCGAAGCAGCTTCACAAAAATTGACACCAGGCTATTTTCAGAATTTTCTCAGAATTGTCTAGGAAGGAAAATGGACACAAGACTAATTTCAGAAAATTCTCAGAATTGTCTGGGAAGGAAAATGGACACAAGACTATTTACAGAAAATTCTCATAATTGTCTGGGAAGGAATATGGACACAAGACAATTTTCAGAAAATTCTCATAATTGTCTGGGAAGGAAAATGGACACAAGACTATTTTCAGAAAATTCTCAGAATTGACTGGGAAACAAGCCGGCCACCCACCTCATATTTCTTGGAACAGAATATGTGAAGACAACACACTTCAATCCCTACAGCAGTATCTGCTATAGTAGTGAGTACCTTTACCTGTTTGTTTATTTCGAGTATACAATAAATGGATGGGTTTTATGCCTCGACAGGTGTTGAGTTCCCATTGAGTCTGTCTAGACCAGTGGTTCTCAACCGGTGGGGAATTCCCCCCGCCCAGGGGGGGGGGGGATTTTAGGGTTTCCATGGGGGGGGGGGGGGAATGAAGACCATTTCAAGATCGTGTTAATACAAGAACCGATTACTTGATATTGTTTTTCCCTTCATACTTTACAGTTATGTATGTATCATCCTTCTAAAATTCATTTTATAAAGTAAGTAGACCCACACATCATTTTTTATGTGGATGTCTAGATTTGTTTTAGTATGTGCTATTACATTTGCCTTCCACTTTTACGTATACTGTGTAGGGGTGGGGGGATTTTTAGATAGGAAATATGAAGGGGGGGATGACGTTCTGAAAATACGGTGAAGAGGGGCACGGACCAAATTTTTGATAGGAAGGGGGGGGGGGGGGGAATGGCGTTCTGAAAATATGGTGAAGGGGGGCATGGGCCAAAAAAGGTTGAGATCCACTGGTCTAGACATTATAAACATATACCAGACGATGCATAACTATCACCTGCCATCTGGGTACCAAGTATTCTCGGACCTGGACGACAAACGGGATGTCTCATCGCGTACACTCTGCACATGGTTAATTCACACTGACAATAGTGAAAAAGAAAAAAAATGGTTGCATACTCTTACAGGACATCGCTGTCAACATCAGCATCTTTCAGCTGGTTGTTTATTTCTTGGCAAGATTACGCTAAGTAGTTTTCCATTACTTTCTGAGCGACCGGCTCACATACCCCGTAAGTTACCGACGGGATTACGGAGAAAGTCGCTAACCTCTAGGCCACGGAGCCGGCGACAATAGTAAAGCTAACTCAATAACTCATGGGATGTCCAATTGTGTGCACTCTGCACGTGGTTCATTCACAATGACAATAGTAAAATTACTCACTAACTCATCGGATATTCAGTCTCGTGCATTCTGCACATGGCTAATTCACACTGAAAACAGTACAGCTAACTCAGTAACTCACGAAATATCCCATTGCGTGCACTCTGCACATGGTTAATTCACGTTGACAATAGTAAAGCTAACTCACTAGCTCATGGGATTTCCGCGTGCAGCTTGCACCTGGTTAATTCACACTGAAACCAGTGCAGCTAACTCACTATCTCACTAACTCATCGTGCAGTGGTTTCGCCGCTTGCATCTATCGCCGAAGGTTATGGATTCGATTCCGGCCAAAGTCGTTTCCGTTTAAGAGGGCAATTATTTCGAGGACTTTTGGGGGTCGTCGCTGGAGCTACGGATTTCGTGCTTTGTGCGTCACTTTCGGCAGGCATCCATGCCGACAGAGATCGAACCATATGGGATATACCCCGTTACAACGAAGTCCACCCTGTTGCCTTTTAAAACCTTGCTTGTTTATTGTATTCCAACAAGATTCCAAAATGAGTAGACTATTGCACAACCAGGGATGGGGTTATAGCGCTCCATAGCACAAAGTCTGGGCTGAATTTCAGAGACTATGTGTTGCCATGTAGCATGATCCAATACATCTGCAGAAGCTGCCGAATCAGCAAAGTAATACTCTAAATATCCACCTGTCGAATTATCGATCCTCGACCTATTGTGGAAAAGGCGAAGAGCGATGCCATGCCATGTAGACTTTAGATTGCATTTCCTCGCAAGAGGATAAGGCGTGTTCCCTCCCATTTGAGCTCCTCCGCTCGAAACCGTTGGTACAATGTGGGGTGTCGGGTTTACTGATAGCATCGAACTTACGGCGCTGACAGAAAGCTGGTAGTACCGTCTAGTGTTATACGGTAGTTCAGTCATGCCTTACTAAGACCTGTCTAACAACATGTCACTTCACTGTTTAAGTGACCACAGCTCTTCATGCCATACACAGACATGTCGTACCTGTTGGAGCACAGCCGAGTCCAGGTTCCGGTCATGTAGGTGAGGTCGAATGCGTGAAAGGGCAGCCCGAACGCTGCAAAGAAAGGACTGCAGGAGAAGCACATCCAGAACATGCTGGTCACACACAGGAGGTCGGCGATGGCGAGAGCTGGAAGCAAGGGTGTGAGCATGCTTGACGTCACATATGTCATCTCTGTTCACGTGGTTTGTATCAAACATATAAACGCACACCACAACAACAACAACAACAACAACATACCCATACATACAAAATAATATTTTTTCTTAGTGAATTTGAATAACGAAGACACAAATAATAGATTGCAGGAATTATTGCGTGGTATATTTCGCTAATTCATTTACAGAAATCAATTTTGTGCAAACAAAAAGACATGGTAGTCAGTTTCAAGTTACTGTGGTAGGCAGTTCAAATTAGGATGTGAATATTTGTGTTATTTATTTCAGCTTGAAGGACTTACATAATTACTTTAGATTATATTGTGCGATTTCTACAGTATGATACTGACAAGATGAAGCGAATTATGTCAGGCGCTAAATTGTGCAATCTATTGTTTCTGTCTCGTTATTCAAATAGACATACATACACAAACATAAACAAATTATATTGTCCTGTACCATTGTTTGAAAAGAAAACAATGTCGTCTGCGTACCTTAGTTATAAAAGCTGACTTTAACGCATATGAATCCACGACAATTAGCATTGTTCTCATTGTGAGATTATCTGCACAGATGTTGAACAAGTAAAGAGAGATCAATACATCATAAATCATCTTGAAGCTCCACCGGCTCTTCTGACAGCTGCTTATTATTGATTATATAATGTTTTAATTAAGAAGATCACATTTGCTGAAAATCTCATATCTTTCATTTAGAGGTGCAACAACTGATCCAGTGTAACACACATCAAGGTGACGTGGTGACCTACACCGATGGGTCAGTGGCGAGAAACAGACGCAGTGATTGGGGTTTCATTGCGAAGGCTAACGGACGATTCTTGATAAAGGAGTCTGGTATATGAGACTACGACCTCCAGCATGAGAATGAAGGTGAAAGCAGTAACAGCGGCATTCCATTGGTTAGATGAGACTACACAACACATATTGTATTCATTTCGGACTCAAGGAGTATGCTTAGTCAGGTGGAGAAAGCAATGTTTCGTGTGAAATGGCTCATCTCGCTTCAGAGGTCACAGATTGTGAGAGTTGTATGGAATTTTTGCTCTGACCATGCGGGTGTAGGGGAGGGAGATGAAAAGGCTGATAGTCTGGTAGGGCATGCATCTCTTGGTGGTAGATTACCTATGGACAAGGGAGGGGTGGTGAGGCGCCTCTGGAACCAGGCGGAGAAAGTGGTGGAACAGACTGAGAACCCGTATGTGGAAAGGATAAGATTGCGGGGGATCGGCAGGGGTTATGGAAGAATATCACGACTGAGAGGGAAGAACAGGAGAACTTTCAATCAGATAGCGATGGGAACGATAAGTAGTGTGACTCCTCGCTGGCTGTTCAACGAAAGGGCGGAGTGCGTATGGGAATGTCCTGAGTGCATTTACGCCGGTTCTTAGCTCAGGTCAGCTCAACTCAACCTCACACGTGCTAATACCTCTAGTTCAGTCGATTGATTTTTGCGTGTTGATTAGCTTTCCATTGTACCAGTGTATCTCGCCATCAGGTGAACCCTCTCTGAGGTACTTGTAATTTATGTCACTAAGCCAAGGACGAGAGGTCAATATTTTAGTCCGACTGGCAAGTGTAGATATTTAACCCGCTACCTCGACATCAGCAAACCGGAAGCTTAAGAGTCGATCGTGTTATCCATTCGGCCATGCCGACTCCACTGACTGGAATGATTATTACACCCAGATGTTTATGCTGCACCGTACCTGACCACACAAGGCAGTAACTGTAGAAATATGTAAAGACTGTGTGAACATCACTTGTGGGGATCAATGGTCGGGTGGGAATTCTGCTCATATTGCTATGGCTTGTTGGTTCAGGTGGTTGATAGTTCTTGATCATGAATACAGCTTACGTTGTGGTGACTTGTTTGCCGTGCCTCCAAGCAAATGTGTTTGTTCTGTGAGATGCTATTGCCATTTGGATGTGGCAGGTTTGAATCCGGGTATGACCACTAACGCTTTCAGTTGATATATTACCCATTGTCTCCTTTAATATCTACTTCTATGAGTCTCGCTAATCATCACGTGCCAGGCAGATAAGCGTGAGCTGTCATAGTTGGCCATCCATGCCAGTAACAGATATTCGGATTAGGTCCGTGTTCTTGTCGGCCTCACAAGTGCATGAATATGAGCACACATGAAAAACAGCAACAAAGAAATCAAAACCAGGCCAGAAACCTTCGAAATCAGGAAACGAGACACGCAGCTCTATTTCCGCAAGCAGAAAAGACCCACCATAGGGCCCCAGTTATAACAGGTAGACAGACTTACAGTTCAACAGTCCTGAATACGTTTTATCTTAAGATCGCGCGAGTTCTTGTCCCGATAATGCCACGTGACCAAACCATCTAAGTATGTATCTCTGTGTGTTCTTTCTCCATCACGTTTGTCAGTTGTCACAAAGCAAGCTTCACGTCGTGAATATGAATTCATTTCTCATGCTGAAAAACTTGCCAAAGAAGCCATTTCGGCTAGGCAATGACATTTGCCTCTGTGTTGAAATTGGGCAATAGAAAGCAATGCAAACAATAAATTATATGGTGATGATGACGACAATGATGCCGATAAGAAATATAAATAATGCATTATATTGTGATGATGGTGACGACGATGATGATGATGGTTATTTTAATGATGATGATGATTTTGATGATGATGATTATTATGTTGTTGATGATGATGATGATGATGATGATGATGATGATGATGGTTATGTTGATGATGATGACGACGACGACGACGGACGATGATGATGATGATGATGATGAGGAGGAGGAGGAGGAGGATGATGATGATGATGATGATGATGATGATGATGATGATGATGATGATGATGGTTATGTTGATGATGATGACGACGACGACGACGACGATGATGATGATGATGATGATGATGATGAGGAGGAGGAGGAGGAGGAGGATGATGATGATGATGATGATGATGATGATGATGATGATGATGATGATGATGATGATGATGGTTATATTGATGATGGTATGATGTGTTGATGATGATGATGATGATGATGATGAGATGATGATGATGAAATGTGGGGATGGTACTTACAAAGTGGCGAAAATGAACGCAAGATAATGGCGATTACGAAGATCTGAAGACGATGGTGGTGGTGTGATAAAGCTCCTGATGAAAAAAGATGAGAGGTGACAATGATGATAATGATGTTGATTTTGGGGGTGGTCACGATGAGGTTGGTGACGATATGACATTGATTAATAATGCCAGTTAAAATATAATGGGGGTGATGATGATTTAATTATAATGATATAGATAATACAGGGGGATGATGATGATTTTGATGAAGAAAAATTACAAAGCTGATATAATGATGAGGATGATGATGATGTAGGTGATAATAATTATATTGGTGATAATGGTGATGATAATGATGGTAATAATGAAAATGATACCGGTGATGATAATAATGACAATACTGCTGATAACTGTGATAATGACGATAACAAAGGACTAGTATACACTGTATCATACCAAACAGGCTGATATTGACGCTGTCCTTCAACCTCTGTTTGACGAAGACGGCGATGTTCATAACGTTGGTCACGATCCCCAACACACTGACCAGCCCACACCCCATCACCATGACCATTACCATGAAATACTGGGATAGTTCTAAGGTGATCGGGTCAGCGTCTCGGGTCTCAGTCTCGCTCAGCTTTGTATTTTCCATGGAGGATTCAAGTGTCCATTAATCTACGGGAGTACACTATCCCTTAACATTAATACACATGGGTTACAATGTCGGTTAAGGCAGCAGATTCCTATCTTTCGAAAGCCATTTAGGAAGAAACATTTTGGACTGCAACTGAAAAATTTCTGGAGGAGGCCTAAAGAAATCTTTACTAAAATCCCAGTATGTAAAAATTTTGTACCAGCTGTTTTTTCTGGGTTTGAAAATTAGTTAACATATAAAAGTAATTGTTTTTACATTTTTGTAAATGGGTGTTTAATGTTTAGCCCCCCTATACGTCGTATTTTTAATCGTTGAAATTTTAGTTAGTTTTTAAAAAAGTTTTGGTTACCATATACCTAAGATATATATTTTTTAAATGTGTGCTTTGTTGGTTTTTAAGTTAGTAACCTATCCCGTAATGGTTTTATTATTTTAAAAGGGTGTTTTTTTTATTGGGGATTAAAGTTTTTGTTTCCATATAACATCGTATTATTTGAATGGGGGTTTTGTTACTTTGGTTTTTAAAGTTTAAAACTATTTAAGGTTGGGAAATATCACCTTTAACCTCCTTGGTATCACCCTTTTGTGAAAAAGTAAGCTTTGGTCAACATATTTCTGAAAGGTGAAATTAGTAATGGGGCAGTAGTATAGAGTAGTAGTAGTAGTAGTTAGTAGATAGTGTAGTATATAGTAGTAATTAGTAGTAGTAGTATAGTAGCAGCACAGCAAAAAGCGAACAGTAAGGTAGTAGCAATGTAGTGTAGCGGCGCAACAGCATAGTAGTAGTAGTCGTGTAGTATAGCAGCAGCAGCAGCAGCGGCGCCAGAAAGTGGGTAAAAGTATAGTTTAGTTAGTATGTAAGTTAGTAGAGTAGTAGTAGTATAGTAGTTAGTAGTATTAGTGTAAGTAGTAGTAGTATGTAGTAGTGGGTAGTAGAAGCAGTAGTAGTGGGGGGGAAGAAGAAAAAGAAGAAGAAGAAGAAGAAGAAGAAAAAGGGAAGAAGAAGAAGAAGAGAAAAAAGGAAAAGAAGAAAGAGAAAAAGAAGAAAAAAGAAGAAGAAGAGGGGGGGAGGGGGAGGGGGGGAAAAGAAGAAGAAATACTACTCAGTTGAAAATTCCCCTAAATTATTTTAGTTAATTGTATTTTAGTTGAAAATCCCCGTATAAAATTTTAGTTTACAAATATTTGTAGTTATAAAAATTATTGAGAGACGGAGGAGGAAGAAATACTACTATATTAGTTGTAAATTCCCCCTCAATATATTTTAGTTATATTAGTATTTTAGTTGTAAATGCTCTTGTATACAATTTAGTTATACAAATATTTTAGTTGTATACGCCCCTCTATACATTTTAGTTATAATAGATCATACTTCCTATTGAAGTGCTCCGTAAGTTTATAGTATTTTTGTTGTAAATGCTCCTCTATACATCTTAGCTATAAAGCAGTAACATATTCGTATAGGAACTTCATACTTCATTTTAAATAAACAGACGTGATACAAATGAAACTCAAGCCATGATATGGTAACATCTAAATGTGATATTACATGTTAAGTAATACTGCGGGTGAATTCCTTTACCATGTCTACCCGATAATGTTTTATCATCTTGTATTCTGATGCCAGAAAATCACCGTTGTTGGAAAGGTCAGTGCATTGGTTTCAACTATACTTTCCAGTTGAACAGAACTATACTTTCAAGTTAAACAGAACATTACTTTCAAGTTGAACAGAAAAATAAAGGTTATGCTGCGAACGAAATAACATATTGTGATATGTTTGACATAGGACAAGCCAAGAAAATTAGCGTGTGTGCATCTTGCCATTTTATAACGATATAGTAATCTAGTTCATGATAAATTAACACATGAACATGTTTTATCCAAAGAAGAAATAGCGAAATGTACATTTAGTAATCTCCCATACGCATTATTATCTAGAGTATTTCTATTCAATTATTCTTCATTTCCTATGCGTTCAGTTTCATTTCGCTGCCAGCTTTTTCCAGAAAATTACAGACAATATATTTGCACTTGTGTTCCGGTTTAGCAGTAAGTTTACAGGCTCATTTTTAAGTGAATATAATTATTTCATGTTCAATGAAAGCAGTGATCGGCTTGAAATATAAATGATTACAACAGTTATTACAAGTTATGGTTGTCTAACAGTTGTGATAATGTGAAGGCAATGTTATTATTGGATATTATATCGCGGTTGTCATGCAGGACGAGTTAAAAATTGAACTAATGTATGTGTGCATTTTGAAACACACAATTTCTTGTCATAACCTAGCCGTGGTTGAGAAATCTTTATTCCATTGCCAATACGCTACGGCGATATAAATGTTCGTGCACTTGTACTAAATGGTTGTAACTTGTACTAAATGGGTTGTAACTATGTAACTAGCAACCCACTTGCCCCGTGTCAAAGGGGAGACGGGAGGGGGGGGGAGGGGGAGAGGGGGGGGGGAAATAAGGGGTCGATTATATGGCTGTTACATGATAGGAGCTGGTAACAAACACATAATCACATTTGTTGTACTGTAGGGAAATATCTGTCAAGGAGCAAAAATAAACGATTACTTGGTTTAAAATGGATTCGCGGTTGTGCAGAGGGTAGATTTAGTACCTGCCGGCTGCGTATTAATGTGCTCCATACATTTTCGGAGTGGGGATTTTGTTACGAACTCAGCCAGAACTACCAGCTCGACTGTAGCCTAAACTGTGTACCAGGAAGTGTGCGGGGATGTAAACTCTGCCAGTATGATATGACCACATCAGCCAACCAGTGCTGCTTGGATTATAAACACACACACACGCACACACACAGACACACACACACACACAATATATATATATATATATATATATATATATATATATATATATATATATATATATATATATATATATATATATATACAGACCGAGGGTAAGTTAATAAGTAAGTCACAAATGGCTGCATAGAACTGCGTGCTTTGTTTTCATTTTCCAGCCATCTCACAGAACTGTGTGACTTACTTATGACTTGCCCTCATTTTTTTTATTTTTACACCCAACTACGCACCGCATTTGTCCACTAACTAAAATTTTTTGGACATGTTATGAGAAGAAATGGATTAGAGAACTTAGTGACAACTGGCAAGATCGAAGGGAACAGACCAAGAGGAAGACCGAGAGGAAAATACATGGATGGCTTGGCCACATGGCATGGACGAGACAGGAACACTGAGCTGATCCACGACACTGGTGATCGAGTGAAATGGCGAGTCATGACCGCCCACGCTTTCCGGCATGGCATATGATTGATTGATTGATGCACCCCTTTACGGGAGAAACATTTTTCAGCATAAACACTGACAACCCACCTTGGCGGGAGACATGTCGCGAATGACGCCGAAGTTGAATGTGAAGTGAAAACCTGGTTTAGAAGACAGAGCACGCAGTTTCTATGCAGGCGGGTTAGGCAGGACTGATAAAACGATGGAATAAGTGAAAATTTTGTTTGGGGAAAAAAAGGGACAATGTTTGTTTAAAAATAAACTTGTTTCAAGTTGTTATCATATTTAGTTATTTTTTTACAGCCATTTGTGACTTACTTTTTTAACTTATATATATATATATATATATATATATATATATATATATATATATATATTATATATATTATATATATATATATATATATATATATATAATAGATATATATATGCGTGTGCGTGTATGTGTGTGTGTGTGTCTAGCACCATACGCCTAATGCTCATCAAAGCGTGACTTTTAAATGTGCTTCGGTGTATCTGATTTCAGAAGTGAACAAGTCGTACTAGTAGATAGAATCATGTTTTAAACAATACATGTCAGTCGATTTCATACTTTATAACGTAAATATATATTTATATATACACATAAGGAGGACGAAGACGCAACCTCTTCAGATTGTCATCATCATTATCCTCATTTTCCACTTTTGTCGTCAAGCGACGTGGGGAGGAATAGTTGGGTAGCACTGGATAGTGTCATTCCTTGTGAGTGTACAGTGACTTTGTTGATGTCAATACTGTTTCGTCTTGGGCGTCCTCTTGCTCAGGTATCATATCTTCTTTGTTGTGGCGTTGGTACTGGTAGTTGGTGGTTTTGCATTCTAACGAGATGGCCGAACCATTTGATCTTCTGACTTTAAATATATATCGCGGTTATCCCACTGTCTGTCTGATAACATCATTTCTTATTAGGTCTTTGATAGTTACGTTGGCAGCTCTACTCAGGTGTTGATTTACGTAAGTGTGGTTTGGATAATATCCAAGTGTGGTAACATGGGTAACATGGTGTTGGTGTGAATACGATATTTATTTTCTGTCGTTTTGTTGGCATAGGTGTTGAGTTAGTAACAAAATTAGTACACAGTTACTTAGACGAAAGCAAAATATGTTATTATTTACAAAATGTTTAGTCAAGAGTAAGAGATAAGTATAAACTAGCATAAGACTAAACATCAGAAACAAGAAACATTCAAGCAAATCTCCTGTTGAAACAACTCAGCATAAAACCATTCACCATACAATCAGGCAATATCACAACTGCAGTTACCATCGCCAGAAGTTAGTTTTACATTCTTACGGTTGAAAATTACTATTGGCCTCTAAATAAATAATGCTTGTCTGCGTGTTCCTGCTGGCTTTTGTTCAAGAGAAAATGCCTTGCATGTCAGTCATCATACTATCAGCTCTGTGTCAACCCAAATTTGAAATTTTCAAACGCCTTACAATTAGTAGGCCCAAGTCTGCCGCTGCAAAACAGGTATTAGTGACAGATGCCGAACGAAATGGAATTGTCAACCACCAAAAACAACTCAGGGCTTCATGAAAGTCACCTCCTGCCGATACCCTCAATCTGAAATGGGACTCAGAGTTGGAAATGATAGCAAGTTGCTGGGCCGACACATGCGCAAAAGATGCCAAGAAACATTGTTATCACGATAGTCTCAGATTTGTACCAGGTCGATTTCCGGTGGGTCCGAATTTAGCTTCGGGAGGATTGGCTAATTTCAAGGCAGCGACTGATGCGAGATATAACGAAAACGTTAATTACAACAAATACTTCTGCACAGTGCTGAATCAATTTCCGAACGATAAATACATTGGTCACCTCACTCAGATAGTGTGGGCGTATACTGGTCTAATTGGTTGTTCTGCCACTGTGTGCAATGCGACAAACATCTACGTATGCAACAATGCAGCCGGAGGGAATATCTTTCCTGTTGCTAGGCCTTACATGCCGGGAGCTACAGCTGGTGAATTGTGTAAATCACGCACTGACAACGGGCTGTGCTACTGCGGCCACCTCGTCTGTGAAAACGTCTCTGGAACAAATGACACCCGGTGCACGTGCACCTGCCAATATGCCGTACAGGTCACGCCCAGTTGCTCTTTGGATTACAGTAACCCCGCTGGTAAATTTTGTGAAACCCAGAAAAATTTCATGGCGATTGACTGCACGCGTTCATACATGCTTGCCGAATACCCTCTTATCTGTGGTATATGCCCGTATGCTGAGAAAACGTACACAAGTATAATGTGCGCTCCTGGTTCTAGTATCAGCCGTATTGGGCACATCGTTATCTCGATAAGTGTAATGTTTGTCTCCGCAAGGGCATTCTGATTCCACTGATCTGTGTAGTACCACTGCTGAACTAACAAGACCCATGATCAATATACCGTTCTAAGCGCACCTGACTTGTTGCGTAACGTTGTAGCAAGTATGTAAACATTAAAGGGCCAGTTTTACGTCGTCATGTGTGTTGGGAATATGGTGATAGTTTCACATGTTGAGACCAATTGACCCCCTGACATTGAACTGGTCAGTGTCATGGGGCAGTCCTTCACTTCCTGGGGTATCTCAATGTAACAATTTGAGACTGAGCCGACCTCATAGCCCAGGTCAATGTTTACATAAATCTACCTCTATAGAGATTCGACCACATGACTGAGGACAAACATACATCAAATGTGTAGTCATACAATCTAATTACATTGTTGTTATTGTCTCTAATATCACTGGCTTCCGGTCCAGTATGGTGGATAGGTGGTTGAGTTGTGAAGGCCTCTGGATTGTATTCGCTTCTGGCTACTGTTTACTTGAGCATTTTCTCATGTTGGACTGGAAGTACATGGTTCCGTCGCAAGCTACTGAGGAAAGTGCGTGGAGCGACACTGTGAACATGTGGATTTCGTGTGGAGTGCTTTTAAATCTGCCCGCGGTTGTTTGGATTGCGAACTGCATGTTCTGAAAATGGCGGCAGCCGGTTGCTGAACTAGCTAATTTTGCATTATGCAGTAATATATGTGAATTTGCTGCTTTTCTAGTGACTGTCGCTTCCATCGACGATGAACTGTAATTTTCGTGGCGGACTGTTGTGATGGCATTCTGGAAGCGGCCTTATGCATGTACATGCCTGTGCGTGCAATTGATTTGTCAGTACTGCTGTTTGTTCCTCTGTTTATATGGCGCGGTGAGGTGCATTATGTATGATATTCACAGGCACAGGAACGGAGCATCATGGGGGTAACCCTTTGCCGTGAAGTGAGAACCGCGTCTAACTAACTCACTAACTAGCAAAATTAAACACAAAATAGCGGAGAAACTTTACAAACACAGTAACTAATCTGGTAAAACATTACGTTATTTATTATATATAATTAATATGTAGAAGAAACGATCGTAAGAGGAAATGAAATGTGGACAGTCTAAAAATTGCAAGGAAATCAAGAAAAGAATGGCAGTAACGTACTGTGTAAAGTAAGTAAATGTGCCGACCTTCTCCAAGCACTGAGACTTTATTGGGTATATGGTGCTAGCTCCACATGTTTAGACTAACGGGCACGCCTTGGGTCACGTTGCCAGTGTCACACTGGGTTGCCAAGTTTACGTCCCTAGGTAGCCACCTGGCACACATGTTAGTATAAGGCGATCTGGCAGACCAGGTCAATGAAACAACCCAACTTCCAGGAGAATCGAACTCTTGGCCACAGGATCGTAGTGGCAAGATGGCTAGGCTCTGCACACCCTTAGATCCCAGAAAGACAATACATGGTTGTTTATTTGATATCTAAATGTCATCTTACAACATGATAATACAGAGTTGTCTATTCGATAACTAAATGTCATATTACAATTGAATAAGGAGATGTATATTTGATAGGTAAATGCCATATTACAAGAGAATACAGGGGTTTATATTTGATAGGTAAATGTCATCTTATAAGAGAATACTGAGATGTATATTTAATAGCTAAATGTCATCTTACAAGACATTACATGTGTGTATATTTGATAGCTAAATGTCATCTTACAAGAGAATACAGAGATGTATATTTGATAGGTAAATGTCATCTTACAAGAGAATACGGGGATGTATATTTGATAGCTAAATATCATCTTACAAGACATTAAAGGGATGTATATTTGATAGCTAAATGTAATCTTACAAGAGGTTACAGAGATGTATATTTGATAGGTAAATGTCATCTTACATGACATTAACGGGATGTATATTTGATAGCTAAATGGCATCTTACAAGACATTACATGTATGTATATTTCATAGCTAAATGTCATCTTACAAGACATTACATATGTGTATATTTGATAGCTAAATGTCATCTTACAAGAGATTACTGGGATGTATATTTGATAGCTAAATGTCATCTTACAAGACATTAAAGGGATGCATATTTTATAGCTAAATGTCATCTTACAAGACATTAAGTGTGTGTATATTTGATAGCTAAATGTCATCTTACAAGACATTACATGTGTGTATATTTGATAGGTAAATGTCATCTTACAAGAGAATACTAGGATGTATATTTGATAGCTAAATGTCATCTTACAAGAGAATACTGAGATGTATATTTGATAGCTAAATGTCATCTTACAAGAGAATACTGGGATGTATATTTGATAACAAATGCCATCTCACAAGATTATTTAGAGTTGTTAGTTGATAACTAAATGACATATTTTAAGACAAAATAGATACTTTTTGATAACTAAATATCATTTTACATTTACAACATAGAGTTATTTGATAACTAAATGTCATTGTACAAGGCAAGATGGTTGTTTATTTGATAACAAAATGTCATCTTACAAGACATATAAAATAAACCAGATAGTTTTCTATTTGTTAAATCAATGTCATTTTACAAAACAATATTATTGTTTATTGTTAACTAAATTTCAACTTACAAGACAATATAAGGTTATTTATTTGATGACTAAATTACATCTAGGAGGAGAAGGTAGTTAGTTGCCTATTTGATAACTAAATGTCAATGTGAGAAGACGGTGTAAAGCTGTGTATTTTGATTGATTGATTGATTGATTTAGGAACCGACATCACAGCAATCGGGGCATTCCCATAAGCGCTCCGTACCCATCCTCAGAAGCCAGCGAAGAGTTCCAACCCCAATACTAACAGTAGCAATCTGATTATATGTGCGTCTCGCCTTTCCTCTAAGCGTCGAGCATCGGCCAGATCCCCTCGTCACTCCTCGCTGTCGCATTCTTGCCAGACCATGATGTTCAAATTTGCTCCTCCGAGGTGTACCCGTGCTCCCACAAGGCCGCAACCACGTCTGCCTTATCATGCATCAATACTCCACCAAATTTTACAGGGCCAGCCAATCTGTCTGCCTGTTCATTCCCCAGCACACCAGCAAGCTGTGTATTTGATAACTATAACGTTTATGCAAGAATGAAGAGACCGCGGACGGATAGACAGAAAAATGAAGATATATTGAAAGAAGTTAATTCACAAAGAGAACTGGTTACACGCATCAAAAGAAGACAGCCCACATTCTTCGTCATAACAAGAGAAGAGGAAAGCTGGCATACGCCATCACAACTGGACGGTTGGATGGCAAGAGAGACATGGGGAGACAAAGTGAAAAGATGCTGGACAGTTTTACATCAAACGAAGGAACTTTATTTTCAAAGGGTCACAAATTGGGCACGCAGGCCGGTCTTAAATTTGACCCTTCCAATCACTCATCTTTCGTACATCAATTATATATTGTATATGTTACATTCACATAAGAAAATAAAACATTGTCAAATGAAAGTTGTGAACATAAACAACCTATATTACTATGTTATGAGACAGGCAGGTAGTCAGACACACATACACACGCACATGTATACACAAATACATACGCACATGATCATAACCACATGGCATGGAGTAGCATCGGTATCAGAAATGATTGGCAGCAAAAGGGACAGAAATCCACGGAAAGACATGATCGCTAACTTCACACGGAATGGACTATACGAAGAAGATCTGATGACTAAATGTCATCTTACAAGGCAATATAGACTTGCTCATGTGATACCTGTGGCATCTTCAGCAAGACAGAACAGCGGTTCCCACTAGCGACGTGGAACTTGCAGTGTCTAGAGCGTTGAATTGTTAGCAGAGTCTCCAACGTATTTCGTGCTCATTTGTCCTGCTCTCTGATGGCCAATCAATACTGAATAGTTATTATCAGAAAACCCCCTTCTCACGGTCATTTTGTTAGTAAATTGTTGGTTACACTTGATTATAGTAATATGAAACTCGTTACTTCCTATAGACGTATGACTAAAATTGCCACCACATGTTACCACACAGATTAACATACGTGTTAAAATATTTAAATGAAATATGTGTGAATCCTATATGTTATTTAATATCGGTGTGTAAGAACGAACAAACTAGCGAACTTTTCTGCTCTTAGGGTTACAAATTGGGCACATAGGCCCGTCTTATATTTGGGACTCCCAACCACTCATCTTTCGCATATCGTTATACATTATGTAAGCATGAATGTTGCGTTGCACTCGCAGTCGCAACTCTTAGTGTAATATGGTAAATTTGGATTTTTTTTTTTTTTTTTGGTGTGACCGACTTTAAATGATTTACGTCGTCATCATCATCATCTTCATCATCATCATCTTCAACATCATCATCATCATCATCATCATCATCATCATCATCATCATCATCATCATCATCATCATCATCATCATCATCATCAGCATCACCATCACCATCGCCACCATTACCATCATCATCATCATCACCATCGTCACCATTATCCTCATCGTTACCATCATCATCATCATCATCATCATCACCATTGGCATCATCATTATCATCATCATCATCACCATCGTCACCATTATCATCATCGTTACCATCATCATCACGATCATTTTCATCAGCATAAAGTTTTCTATGTGCAGGCCATCGCTCTCGTTACAATCCGGCCATAAGTGTATCAATCATTTTGCAATTCCCCTGCCTGATGTTCATGCCAAAATGATTTAACTGCCCTGTGTTCATCTTCGTACTGTACAAACACAAGCTTTGCTTACTCCGCAGCTCATCTATGGAACTATCTCCCACAACTAGTCCAAGCCTACCAATCCCTATACATACAATAGCAACTTATTTTACCACTGTCACAATACAGACTATATGTCTACGTAATAATAATAATAATAATAATAATAATAATAATAATAATAATAATAATAATTTCAAAGGATAATTAGTATAAACAATATCCTCCTAACTGTGGTAAGATACATCTACCTTAGCTAATTATAATTTCCATGTCAAAATGTAGTGTTAGTCAGCCATGTCTTATTGATAAATGCAAATTTCGCATGTGTTTATAATGCACACCTAGTTGTTGTCTAAGATTAGATTCATCAGGGATGTTCAAATGAAATAATTAAGAGAACAGAGAGACAAGACGGGGAGAATGTTAGACGGGTCTGCGTGCCCAATTCTTAACCCTTTGAAAATAAATTTGGTTCCTTCTTTCATTCAACGTAGTTTAGTGTTCCGAGTCACGATGCTGTACATGGGCCAGTTTTCTTCTGTGTTTATTTATATCATGCAGAATGTCTGTGTTTTCTTCTTCTTGGTCCACAACGTTTTAAGAATGTTTATGTAATATTTTAAAGTCAAGGGCTGATATTTTTCGCTAGTGATTGCGAAGTGGTTTATGACTAACATTGTAGAGAACTGTTAAGAGTTAAACGATAATGGTTTACAGGAATAATTGGCAATGATCAGTAACACTATTCATAGTTACTCACTTTGCTGATTCCCATGCTTCTTCTTAAACAAACTAACCACAAAGCAAAGAAGAGACAAAGATACTCAAGAAACATAATAAAGAACACGGCGAATATAATCAGCCCTGTATCAGAAGTGACGTAGTCCCACATGTGGTCGTAGCAGCCATATTTGTAGTAAGTTTTCGTTTGATAATTTGTTTGGTCTACGCATGCTCCTGTCGCATTCTTGTTGATGCAGCAGATTAGAGGCGTGACGGCCATAATTGAGCCGTTCTGGAACTTCTTGGGGTACCCGGCGATGGCGAAATCAGCGTACCCGTCCACCCCGCAGCACTTCTTGTAAGACATGACAGCATTCCAGCCCAAAGTAAAACTGTCTTCCCCATTGATGTCAGTGAAGGAAGACAAGGAGCTCTTCAGGAGTCTCTTAACTGTACTGTCAAATGGCGTTCTATCTATGTACACGCAAATGATAATAACCACTTGGGCGAAGTAAACGCAAGACAGCAGCACCATATACACGATAATAAACGTATAGAACCTGCCGGAAGCTGCAATGATACCAAGAATAGACAATGTTCCAATAATGACTCCAAATATAAGGAGGGTAACTCCAAGAGGCACAGTAATGAAAGTTATGTCTAGGTTGTTGACGTTTAGGTTGTTGTTTCCCCTTATCTGAGCAGCCGAGGCGCTGAGGTCATTCCGGAGAAACTCCAGCCCGTTTCCGTACACAGTCCTGCCTATAATGAGCACTGCTCCTCCACCAATGCAGGCACAGGCAACTAACTGTTGACAGACAAAAACAACAAAGATGAAAACAAAATAGAGTGACATCCCTTGAAAATGGCAACATCACCCCTTTCTTCTTCTTCGTATTATTATTATTATTATTATTATTATTATTATTATTATTATTATTATTATTATTATTATAAAGTACTGAAGAGTTTTGGTCATAGACCATAACTTTAGGAAGGGAAAATCCCAACTGCACCTCCCCGTGGTAGAGGATGGAAACACACCATGGTGTGGCTAACACAGCTCTGGGGACCGAGTATCCACCGGAATAAGTGGACAACTCTGCAGCTGAGCAGAGCAGGGCACTCACGTGTCCTTACAGTCGGAAATGGCTGTCAAAGGCAGAGGTAAAAAGACCACCATGTGAATGTGGAAGGCAAGGGGAAACCACCACATTATCTTCCCAAGACTTCATGGCAAAACATATATCAGAGTTAGTGAACGACGTTAATGGCTGTCTTAGGACATCCTCGTCCGGTAGGGACAGTCATGAGCCACAGATGACACCAGACCGTCATCCAGCTACTGATGGCAAAATCATAACTAAAATTAATAAATTTAGAGTAGGAACATGGAATGTTAGGACATTAAATGAGCTAGGAAAGTTTACCAATGTTCTAAGAGAGATGGATAGCATGAAAATGAATATACTAGGCGTTAGTGAGATGAGATGGAAGGGATCGGGCAAAATTATAGCTGACAATCACACAATAATTTATTCTGGAGGGGATACACATGAAAAAGGTGTAGGAATAATATTAGACGAAAAAACAGCCAAGTCAATTAATGGATACTGGTGTATTTCAGATAGAGTAGTTATGGTAAAAATCAAAGGCAAACCAATAAGCATAAATATTATACAGGTATATGCACCAACAACAAGCAGTAGTGATGAAGAAATACAACACTTTTACGACGAAATAGAAATGGTGATGGCTCAAATTGGACCACAAGAAATAAAAATAATACTTGGTGATTTTAATGCAAAGGTAGGAAAGGGGAAAATGGAGGATGTAGTGGGGAATTATGGTTTAGGTACAAGAAATGAAAGAGGGGAAAAGCTAATAGAATGGGCAAATATCAATGATATGATAATTGGAAACACATGGTTTAAACACCATAAAAGACGACTGTACACATGGAAAAGCCCTGATAAGAAAATACGCAACCAAATTGACTACATACTAATTAATAAAAGATATAGAAATGCTTTAATTAATGTAAAGACAATGCCTGGTGCTGACTGTAATAGTGATCATGTACCACTATGTGGACAAATAAAAGTAAGATTAAAGAGAGGGAAAAAAATGGTTAAGAACATGAGACTTAACAAAGAGGTTCTGAAAATAGATAAAGAACTGCAAGAACAATACAGAGTGACTGTGAAAAATAGGTACAATGCGATAGCTAAAATACAGAATATAAATGAACAATGGGAAATGTTAAGGGACTCCATTCATCAAACTAGCAAAGAAGTATTACCGAAGAGAGGCAAAATAGCTAAGAAAAAATGGATGAATGAAGAAATTTTAAAACTGATGGACAAAAGAAAACAGAGTAAAAATGACAAACAAGAATACGCTAAGATAAATAAAGAAATAAAAGATAAATGTGGGAAGGCTAAAGAAAGTTGGTTAAACGAGCAATGCAAAAAAAATTGAATTAAATTCCATTAATGATACAAAAAATATGTACAGACAAATCAGTGAGCTTACAGGAAGAAAAATAAGAATAAATACAGGGTGTTTGAAATCAGAAACAGGAAAGATATTATTAGAGGAAGGTGCTATAATGAAGAGGTGGAATGAAGTATATAAGAGAATTATA